>JBAMAW010000450.1:0-73848 GCA_037043295.1 Amiota minor
AATAAATTGTTGTTAACTTGCATATGCGTAGTACGCGATGCATACACATTGTATATGTAATACATATATGTATTTTGTTTTTTTACCTGTTTTGTTTGTTTCGTTCGAGTTTAGATTTATAATCGTGTATTTGTGAACCTGTTTACTTGTGTTTCTTGTGTATTTTTTTCAGATTTTAATTTTTTTTTTTTTTTTTTTCAAATATATAGGTTTTGATCAGAGCACTTGACATTAAGGAGAAGCTTCATAGTGGGATGTATAAATTAATTAAGAAGAAAGGCCGAAGTAAAGTTTGGGAAGTTTTCTCAAAAGTATTGAATGAAAATGGAGAGGAAGTGGTTGAGGTTGTAGCATGTAGGATGTGCTTTATAAGTATAAGCTTTTGCCCCACTCGCTGGAATACAATTTATTATTTAATGAATTCCATAGAAATGAATTGGAAAACAAAAATATTAGGAGAAAAAAATGAGTTAAGCAGAATTAATAGCATCAACTTAAATCATTTAAGTTCCATTGTCCGTCTGTTGGAAGCGTTCGAAAACGTTTCAAAAAAACTTGAAGCTAGCAAATGTCCAACTATACACTTGATAGTTCCGAATATAAATAAATTTAAGAAAATTTGTCTGTCCGATAGCAACGATATTGAAATTATTGTATCATTTAAATGCGCACTACAAAAAGAAATTTCATTAACAGTACTTCCAAATTTATCAAACTACCACAACCTAGCCTTATTTCTTTTTCCACCCACAAACAAGTTGATACAATTTTCGTCTACTGAAAGAGACACCGTCATTAATGACTTCAAGAAAATTATGTGTTCTTTTCTTAGAGACAATATTTTACACGCAGCAAAGAGACCTCAAGCTGATGATGAATTTGCAGAATATGTAGAAGTCCACCAAATTGACAACAATGGTGACCAAATAAAACTGGAAATAAGGGGATATGCAAACATTTACGTAGTATACAGACCCAATTTTGATTGTCTATCTTGGTGGAATAAACATTTTTTTCCCATTTTGCACAAAACAAGCTGCAAAATATTTTGTATTCCAGCGAGTAGCGCGTAAACATTAATAAAATAATGTTTCTCCACTCAAACATAGAATAAATATTTTTAAGTATGTATTAGTATGTATGTAAGTAGTAATAATGAAAATAAATTTTAAACAAAATTTTCCATTGCTTTTTGTTGTTTTCTTTCTTCTTTTCCTTACGCACAGCACAACAATAACAACCCTTTGTTCTTATGCAAAACCAAAAAAAGAAATTAATGCATTCGAATTAATTCGAAAACAACCTCTCATTCTACTCATTCAATTCATTCCTCTTTGTCTAAATGTTGAGCTACTGGGTCTGACTTGAGAGCACAAATTCACTCGAGGTTTTGATCGAGTCGGTCTCAAGATATCGTACCTCCTTGCGACACCACCAAATATCTTGGAATGCATTTAGACAGAATGCTCACTTGGAAAGATCACGTTAAACGAATGAAACCTTAGAGGTTAAAAGAAAGTCGGGGCAAGTAGTATTGCTACACAACCTAATTGTTTTTGCCAGAAAATGTTTTTCATGAATCATATTTATCAATACTTATTAAAATTTTAAAAACGCACGATACATAAATAAATGCTATATCAGCATTATCCTTCACGGTATTGGATGTTGTTGGAGAAGTTGGTCTTGACCGCTTAGAGGTACATATCTGATCCATAGGTGGAACAGATGGACTCAATACGGCTGGTCATTTCCGTTTGGCAGGAAAATGACCTCAGCAAGTTGGTAAAGATTGCGGATAAGATGCTTGAAAATAGTGCCGCGGAGTCAACATACGTAATGTCTACGCAGACAAAAGCTGCTCATTGTATTTATTCAGATTTTAATTTAAAAAGTCAAAATTTCCAAGTTTTGCGATAGATTTCCTTTCATATTTCTCTAATTGGCCTATAACACAACAAAGTCTGACCAATAGGGCAAGCCATTCTCAAGCAATGCGCTTACAAAAGAAAAGATAATTTTCAATTTATTGACTTAAGCGCACCATGACAAGCTTCAGGCTTCACCACATATTATATATTCGCTATATATAAATTACTTGGCGCTACGACCTTTGAGTCACGAGTTATATTAAAAACAAAGGCGGAAATTTTCGTTAAATTTCCGAAAGAGCGGCAGATTGTGGCATGTATCTCCTTTTTAGAAACGTTTTCACATTAAAATAATAATAATAGTAATGGTAATAGGAATGGTTAATGACCATTAGTTAATAATCCTAAAAATTCAAATGGTTAATAAGAACAATAGTGAATAGTTAGTTGACAACCTTAAAAATGTAAATAACAACTTACAATAAGAAAAGAAATAAAGAAACCACGTTGGTCGTTAATACTGCATAATAGAAAAACATTATCATAATTGAGTTTTTTTTAACAAATATAAATGGGAATTACTTAATATACATATCTCCTTCTTCATCTTCTTCAAATAAATCACAATTGCCATTTTCTGGTCTAGGCTCATCAACAGTTGAAAAGTCATCCAAATTTATGAATATACGCATGGGTTCATAAGTCATTCGATTAAGGAAAATCGCACCACTTATTTCACTTGCTTGTTGAATTTTATCAGCACGATCGTATGATAATAATAAATACATACACATAGCCTATAAAGTCTGCGTTCACCTAACAAATTTTTTTAGAAAAAAAAAAAAAAACGCTATGATAATATGTAATTAATTTAATTTTTTTTTTTTTGCATAAATTTATTCTTTACATTCTTAAGTATGAAAATTAAAAACAAAAATTTAGATTTTACTGTTCATTTTTGAGATAACGGGATCTAAGTCTGGCAACAAGTAAATAAAGGCACCATAAAGTCTGCGTTCAATTTGCTTGTTTGATCAAAAACCGTTACTTTTGATGATATTGTTATTTCTTTTTGTTCATTTTCCATTCTATTACAATATAATAATTGATCCTTTAAGACAGAGCACATTTTATTTAAAAGTATTAACAATATTTAAATATGGAAACCAAAGGCAAAGAAATTAGTGTTTCTGATAGAAAAATAATTATTGATTGATGGAAAGATGGGAAAAACCTCCGTCCAGCGCGTAGTAAATAATTTCAAAAAAACGCGTCCAATAAAAGCAATAATGACTATGGCAAAGGTTAACCCTCGAATATAAATTCATTTTAAAGATGAATTTAAGCCGCGCGGTTCAATTTAATTTTCAAAATGAATTAAGGCCGCGCGGTTTAAATTCATTTACACCGCGTTAAATTGTCCGCGTTAAGTATTTTTTAGGTTTTTTTCTGCATGTTGGTAGGATTGTCTATAATTACTATGCCAAAAAAGAGAGCGATATGTAAACCAGTTTGTTTACAGCAGCTGGTTTAATCATTTCACCTCAGTAGTTCTCGGAGAATTTTGTTTGATGGAGTCTCCCCAAATCGGCCACAACGGTTACACGGTTTTATACCCCTGGCCTTCCGGAACGAATTCATGGTAAACTTCTCCATGGATATCGATCACCTTGATTTCGAAGGACTTTTTCGATGTTTTTTCGCAACCCTACAACTTTAAGTAGAATAGCGACAAATGATTAAATCACGTGTTGTCACAATACTTATGCCGTTATAAAATTCTCTCTCAAGCTGCATTCTTCTCTTCAGAAAAAGAATGCATGAAGGATCTAGCAAAATATTTTGCATGCTTATAGCTATATGATGGAGCAAAGAGTAAAGCATAATAAAAGTTCCGTTGCATGAAGCTGGAGTGTAACAGAACCACAAAAAGCTTGAATCGCTTTTTGACATACTTATGCCGACCGGTGTATATCCAACTGACTCAGTTTCACATCAAACAATATCAAAGTGGTACAAGGTTAGTCATAACTGACATAACAAACAGTTACTGTTGGTTATACGCTTGATCGAACTTGTATTGTAAATATGTTCGATCTTGTCGTCGTCGACTGATAACACATAGCATAAGATTAGCGAGGAAACTTAGGTTGATTTCGTGGCATAGAGCAGGTGATTCGTAGTGCACACAACTCGGGTTCGGATCCTCCCGAAGCATTTTTTCTGCTTACTTACCACATATAATTACCTATCGTAGTATAAGGTGAAGTAAACCAACATCTCCTCTAAACACATACCTTTCAGTCCTATCTGATGAATTTAGAAGAGTAAACTTTAAAATATATCAGGGTGCGCCTAGATTATATCAGACAATTCCTCGGTCACTCATCCTTTTTGTTCCTTCGTTGATAGCTCATGTCTCCACCATTTTCTTTTGGAATATATCAGAAACTTATATTGTCGAAATTTCAGTTTGATCGAATTTCTAGGGAGGGCACCTCCCATACAAACCCCATTAAAATTTAGGTTCTTATTAGAAAAACTTTTTTTGTTTTTAGTTCTATCGAACTGAAATTTAGATATTATAAGTTTTTGATAAAGACGCGGTACAATTATTGGAATCTATTAAATCGGCCACCTAGAAGAGGTACCTTCCATACAAACCCCCATTAAAATTCGGGTTTTTATTAGAAAAACTTTTTTATTTTTTGTTTTATCGAACTGAAATTTAGGCACTATAAGTTTTTGGTATAGGCGTTGCACATCTTTTGGAATCAGCCAAATCGGCCAACTAGGAGGGGTACCTCCCATACAAATCCACCATTAAAATTCAGGTTCTTATTCTAAAAAATTTTTTTGGTTTTGCACTATTGAACTGAAATTTAGACGCTTTAAGTTTCTGATATAGGCGCGATATATTTTTTGGAATCAGTCAAATCAAACCCCAATTTGATACGCAACCTCGCACTCGGTCCATTTTTTTTTTTTTTTTTTTTTAATTTTAGGTATAGTATTAAATATTATATCTGAATATTATAAATAAATAAGTAAAAAGTTTACTATATCTATGTACATATGTATATGTAAATATGGTAGTTTTTTGAGCTGAAGGCCTTTGCTGTTTTGCTCGCAAGTTAACTAAGTTATACTTATAATTATATTTCTTAATAAATAAATAAATTAATAGGTGAGGTTGCCACATTATTTCTTTATAAATAAGGATTGGTGTACAATGCGTTATACTTCTTTTTATTTTTGTTTAGTTGTGTTGATTTAGTTTGAATATTTGATAAATTCTCATATACTGTCTGTTACAGCCATTTTAACGTTTGCAACAAATTCAGCTATTTGAAATACAACTTCTCATATTGAGTTTGAGTAAATTTCTCAACAATTCTAACATGCTTAGCAAGAAATTCTCCTTTTATGATGAGAGAAGCATAAT
This sequence comes from Amiota minor, assembly GCA_037043295.1. Taxonomy (NCBI): domain Eukaryota; kingdom Metazoa; phylum Arthropoda; class Insecta; order Diptera; family Drosophilidae; genus Amiota; species Amiota minor. The sequence continues at coordinate 5,317 of JBAMAW010000450.1, forward strand.
ATACTTCAAATGACACACAAACATATTTAACTTTCTGACCTATGTAATTAAACTCTTTTCATCTAACATTAAGTCTGATATAATTATATTAAATTTATTATGTGCCATATGCACGTGATTTTTAATTTTTAGTACGTACCTTCTTCATTTTGTTGTTCTCCAAATTTGAAATGGGTTCTTCCAACCAAATTCTCCAATTCTAAATTCTAAATTTGAAGACCTATTGCTGAAAAGTGAAAAACAATATGAAAAACAGCAATTCAACTCCCCAAATTCTATCCCCCCGGATAAACAAGGTAGTCATGTAGGGTCTTACATCCATCGCTTCTTCCAGTTAACACCACAAACACAATACTATTTGGATATAAGTAATACTGCAACATGTTGCAACAAAATTTTATTGCGCATTTAACAGCAACATATTCTGTTTTTGTATTTCTCCCTTCAACATGCGGAATCTGCTAATCGAAGACTTTGCAGACTGTTAGTTAGTTTCAGCGAAAAGTTGCAACAAAGCTGCTGGAAGTAGCTATTATTATTTTTCCTAGTTTATTATTAAACGTAAAACGTTTGTGATGGAGATATTTGAGAAGTAAAGGGGATATATGGAATTAAATGATTTGTTGCAATCTAGAAATATAAAGAAATCATATTGACGCTGTTCAGCCACTCTTTGCCTCTTTAGTCATTGACCGACAATAGAGGTGAATTCAGTATCTGCGTTGCATTGCGCTAGTTTCACAAAAAAGTTCCTTTGATTGTGTCCTTGGTCCTTAATGTTGCATGCCACCATTTTATAATTCATTCATTCTTCTCTTTGTCTTTCATTTCTTCCTTTTATTAAGGTTCTTCGTCTCTTCTGTTCTTTTATTGTTTTTTGTTGTTGTTATTTTAAGCAAAGCTTACAAAACTTAAACAATTTTGCGGCTTTTAAGTTTCTCGAGCTCAGGAAATTTGGTTGAAAATAAAAGAAAAATGCGGAAAATTTGCTTTGGCGCTGCTATTACTGGTGTTTTGTGGTTTTTGTGGCAGACGGGCTCGTGCAGCATAAAACATGATGAAACAAAAATTTTCTTAACGATAATAGTTGTGATGATGACTATGATGTTCCTGTTAACAATGATTAAGCTAGAGGGGTATAAATTTGAATGGAAAAATAAAAAAATAAAAGTTAATTTGGAAATTATTATAAATTAATGGTTATCCTTGTGACCCAGTTTAATGCTAAATATCAAGTATGCGGTAGATTAAAACTATAAATAAACCTTTGCGTCGAAGTTTTAAATTAAACCATTTTTTTTTTTCTTCATTCATTTCATTTTTGGAGTTCAATGAAAAGTTATAAAAAATAAGAAAGAACGTTATCTTATTATATCTTATGAGAACCTGAATTCAAATAGGCGGTTTGTGTGGGAGGTACCCTCGTCAAGTGGTCCGATTCGGCTGGTTCCGACAAATGTACTGCGTGTAGTAAACAGATAGGTTCGTGGAAAATTTCAGCTCTCTAGCTCAGAAACTGAGGGACTAGTTTGCATACATACAGACAGACAGACGGACAAACCGATAGACGGACATGGCTTAATCAATTCGTCTAATCGAGCTGATCAAGAATATATATACTTTATGTGGTCTCTTTTGTCTTCTTTTGCCTGTTACAAACTTCATGAAAAACTTATAATACTATTCACTCCCGTGAAGACTTTAATGAAGAAAATGTGGTCCAATATAAGAACAAGTATCTTTATAAGTGAAATCAACATTAAAACATGATGCACTTAGGCAAAAGCTACAAAGTTTATACACATTTGCAGCCAGGAACACGCGCTGAATACTCGAAAGATACTCTTAAATATGGGTGTTGGTGACTGGCTCGTTGGCCCAGAGGTTAGTGCGCTGGGCTGACATCCCAAGAGTCGCGGGTTCGAATCCCTCTCAAGACAAGTCTGGTCCTGCACTTTTCTAATTTCCTCCTTTCCTCCTTAACTTACCCCTGAGCTGATGGCCTCTGTACAAATTATAACCTAATATATAATATGGGCAATAACGACAGAGACCATCAGCTTTTTGTGAAGCAACTGTTGTATTTTTACAATTGATATTGTAATTTATATGTTATTTTCATTTGTATCTATTCTTAATACATTACATATGTATTTACTGTAGTACAGATATTATATCTGTTTGCTTTATTGCCAAAATATACTTATAATTATCACTTAGAGCTAGCGCTATATTTGAAATTTATTTAGAGAAATGGAACTTATTGACTATGTTTACAGCAGAAGAATGTATTCTAATATAATACCTATATAGCGTCACATAGCAATAATTAAGACAAATGACAGGAAAACCTTACAAAATAACTTATACTTTGAACTAAAATATAACTATTTGACTGGTACTTATTAGGGCTCAACTGAGTGTTAACAGTAAGTATCAGCTCACAATATGTGCAATATAAGATTTGTTAAGTATACAGTTATTTATTGTCCGATCGATTTGGAGATCTATCGACCTAGCATCCGATGCAACATGCAGTCGAGTATTAGTTAATAATCAAGTTTATTTCTCTAAAATTTTGAGACCACTTATATATTATTATAAAATAAATTAAAAGTTAAAATTATTTTTAAAAGCAAGTTTTTACTTATTGTAAATGTAAAAGAAAGATGAAATACTCTTCACGGGACGCAGTGAATGTTTCATTGTAGTATTCAAATGGGTGGTTTGTATGGGAGGTACCCCTCCTAGTGGTCCGATTTTGGTGGTTCCGACAAATGTCCTGCGCATGTATCGGAAACTGATAGTGTCCACGTTTCAGTTCGATAGGACGAAAAATAAAAAAGTTTTTCTAATAAGAACCTGAATTCAAATGAGTGGTTTGTATAGGAGGTTCCCCCACTAGTTGCTGGTAAAAAGAGAGGTTAGTGCAAAATTTCAGCTCTCCAGCTCAAAAACTGAGGGACTAGTTTGCATACATACAGACGGACAGAAGGACAGACGGACAGACGGACATGGCTTAATCAATTCGTCTAATCGAGCTGATTAAGAATATATATACTTTATGTGATTTTTTTTCTCTTCTTCCGCCTGTTACAAACTTCATGACAAACTTATAATACTATTCACTTCCGTGAAGAGTATAAAAAGAAATTTTGATATAAATCATTAAAGTGGATATGTTTCTAAAATAAAAGTTTGCTTTTATAAATTTGTGAAGTTAAAACTTCTTTAGGCGCGCTGAGCGATTTGTGATAGTGCTTAAAGTTTGCGCCACCGATATGCATGTTCATTTAAAACAATATATCGATATTTATTCCGATATGATATATCGAAGCTCTATATCGATATGTTGCGATAGATCGAAAACAAATATCGATATATTCAATATAACGGAAGTCATTTGCATTTGATTACATTGCCAACCTATTTTACAGACTTAAGCAAAGAGTAAGGGCCAAACTTCATATAACGCTCTTTCATCGGTACAAGATCCACAAAACTCGTTAGGTTCGTCAGCTTCTTGGTTAGAAAAACTTTGTAAAGTAGGCGATAGTCATAATGCTACGAAGCAAAACTCTCTTTGTCTCTATTTTGGGAGTTTTTAATTTCGTCTGCATCTTGGGTCTAAATAATACAAACTATAGCTGTTTGGCCTCGAAACGGCGCGAAAGTAGCTGACGCAGACGCGTATGAAATCATATAAAATCACTGTTATTTCATAGCTCTAAATTACCGCTTCGCTTTTCAAGGATTTGTACAATATTTTATGTCCAGTCAAAAGATATCACACGAATTAAGAATCACTATCCTAGATACTATTAGGGAAGTTCTTTTGAAAGTTTGAAATTGGTTAATACGAGTATATTATTTATTTCGAAGAAAATAGGAACCGAGACACCTAAATTTCTTATAGATTTGTTTTGTGGCTTTTCGTTTATGGACAACTTTTCCGGAATGAATCTAGTTGGTAGGGGTTATGTCAACATGTTCTTAACACAAAGTCGAAAATAGAAATTAAAAGAACATGTTGTGAGAACTTCACGCCTCCATAATATAATTGTTTGTCAACATGTTTCATGTCACAAGCAGTTTCAACAGCAACAACTCATTCTCAACGAATGAACGACCAAGAAACCAACCATACGAACGATGCGGCTTCGTGTAGCCGAAGTAATGCTGCAACATCAACAGTAGCAACAGCACAAAGAGGAAAATTTGCAAAAATAACAAAAAAAAGGAGAAAACGTAAATCTGAAGATAGTAGTAGTCTTTTCGTGTTTTCCAATTGACGTGGATGTGCGCGGCGTGACGACAACGACGGATCTGCATCAACACAGTAACAGCGTTATCGGTAAAAACACCTACGACAACAAAACAAATCGTGATAACGGCATCTACTAACGGTATTTATTTTTGCGAGTGTAAATTTATTTAAAATAAATAGTAAAATGCGTTGCGTTTGTTTTAAATCATTTTCATAATCTTCTTGCCAATTTTTTTGTAATTTGTTATTGGTATTTATTATAAATAATAAAAACATAAATATCTCCATGAAAAAGGTAAGAATAAGCGGTAAATTTAATTGCTGTTTTTTTCACCTGTGCAACAGTTTTTTATTGCTAAATATTTTCATATTTTTTTTTTTGTTTAAGAAGTGTTTGTGAATTTTTTTTTATATTTTAATTCATACAAAGAGAATCTGGAAAATAAACAATATTCTAGTTGAGCATAAATATTAAGAAAAGAATATAGTAAAGGAGAATTAAAACAATAGACACACGATTACAACAGCAGCAGGTTAAATTAAGCACCGCTTTTTGATCAGAATAAGTTAGATGACGACGACGAAGATGTTGAATATTTTCCATAATGATAATGATTATTAATTAACGATGATCGCTGTCGCATTTGAACTAAGGTAAGACCAATTAGATGAAGCTGCTTAAATTAATTTATGAATATGCATGTTGCGAACATCTTAATCTTATACTAGTGGGTGTGCATATAAATACAAGTACGTAATAATACAAATGTATCTGTGTGTATGTATATGTCTGTAGTTTATTGGCATCGCAGCGTTTGTGGCTGTTTTGCCGCAATGCAATTGGCATAATTGCAGCTACTTGGCAAAGCGAAAGCAAAACCGTATGAGAATCAGAAGATCTTTGATTTCAGCAGAAATGCGCGTTTTAATAAGTCGGAAATTGGTTAGTACTTATAACTTGATAATCATAATCACGCATATTTTGTTTGATAACTGGATGATTTTATGACTAAGCGAATGAATAAATACATTAAAAAGATTAACAGATTTTTCGACAATACGATACAATAACCCATTATGGAGTTTCTAATAATTTTATGTGATCAACTGTCCGTCTTCTTAGACCTTACTTTATATTAAAGTAATCAAACATTAACAGTAACGAAATTAAAAAGTTTTGATTCCAATCAAACAATATCAAAAGAAAAAGAAATTTCATTTGGTTCATTGCATTATGAATCGGCTCACAATGCATATATCGAAAGTTTAAAGGCTTATTTTAAAAATTTAAAAAGTTTTTATCCTATCACAAATCAGTGACAATGAACTGACTGAACTGACAATGTAAAAAGTGATTTGCTGTCTCATTTAAAGCGCTTTGCCAAAAGTACAGTACATATCGAATGAGTTTACCTTGGCAAATAAGAAAAAAGGTTTTCATATTTGGAAAAAAAAAATCGGTCAGACTCGCATACGTACCAAATTGTGGTTTGTATGGATGGTGGTACAATTTGGCTGATTCCATCAAATGTACAGCGCCTATGTTAAAAACAAAAAAAAAAAAGTGTCTAAATTTCAGTTTAATAGTACGACAATCAAAAAAGTATTTCTAATATGTACTGAATTTTAATGGTAGGTTTGTATGGGAAGTACTCACCCTAGTGATCCGATTTATCTGATTCCAACAAACGTACGGAGCCTATATTAAAAATGTATAGTGCCTAAATTTCAGTTCAGTAGTCCAAAAAACAAAAAAGTTTTTCTAATAAAAATCTTTTTTTTAATGGGGGTTTGTATGGGAGGTACCCAACTTTCTAACTATTACGGTTAATGAGTTATAGCCCGATGACGGACGGATTGATTTCGGAGCCTTAGTAATAGAGTTCCGTTTGGTAGCCTTTGGGATCCCGAACCCTAAGCAGCAGTTAAAATTTGATGATTCCCAATTATATTTAAAACTTAAATATCATGATTTACCCAAGAAAAGAGCTCCCTCTAGAGCGGTGTTCCGCGATGCATCTACCTTCATATTTTTTTTATTTTATTTGTTAAAATTAATTATAATACATTTAAAAAAAAAAATATAAATAATACCTAACTAATAATTGACAATGGAGCACTAGCTACTATGCCTTCGAAACGAAGATATTATAAAATATTATATTAAATTTACAAGATTACAATTTTTTAAGAAGTTGAATATCTTTTCTACATTAGATTTGGAAGCTGTGATAAGGGCTGATGAGGGATTGAAGTTCGGAAAGAGGGAAACTCTGATACCTTGAAGATTAGGGCATTTGTTCAAAAGGTGCATCGTAGATACCTCCACATAATCACATAGTTGACAAGATGGGCGGGCAATTCCGTTGAGTAGATAAGTGTGAGTAATGGCACTATGACCAATGCGAAGTCGAGAAAAAACGGTATATTTTCTTCTGGAACAACTGTCCGAGTAGTGTGGTTTCTGCACATATGGATTGAAGACTATACCTGTGTTGAAAAGCCAGCCACTTTTCATATTGACGAGATTTCATTATACTCTTCACGGAGTGAATAGTATTATAAGTCTGTCATGCAGTTTGTAACAGGCAGATGGAGACAAAAAAAACACATAAAGTATATATATACTTGATCAGCTCGATTAGACGAATTGATTAAACTAATCCCTCAGTTTTTGAGCTAGAGAGCTGAAATTTTGCACGAACCTTTCTTTTTACCATACAAAGTACATTTTTCGGAACCACCTGAATCCGACCACTAGGGAGGGTACCTCTAATACAAGCCGCCCATTTGAATTCATGTTCTTATTAGAAAAACTTTTGATTTGTATCCAATCAAACTGAAACTTGGGCACTATCAGTTTACAATAAAGGCGCAATACATATGTCGAAACCAGCCGAATCGGACCACTAAGAAAGGTACCTCCCATACAAATCCCGTGAAGAGTATTTCATCTTCGGCATAGTCGAAGATTACCTTCTTTCTAGTTTTATATTACTTTAAAACGTAAAAAATTAACCCCTCGACTTAACGGTTATCAAAAATTGATGTGACAATAAGGCAAATATGACAGTTGGTAATTTACATAAAAAATGTGACTAAGAAAACAAAAATTTGACATTTACAAACAGAGGCGACGTACACTTATGCGTCAGTGCACCCAACGGTCATCAGGGTGGAGACATTTGAGCCTCCTTAACCTCTGCTGCTCCCTGGGTCACAGCACCCGGTTGTATAACGCAACTCCACGTCGAGTTATTACTCTACCCGCATTTGGGTATTAAACCACAGCCACCACGATACTCCCACAAGGGGGCCGTACCCGCTGGCCAGGACGGAAACAAGTTCCGTGGGCTCCTGACTACCCGTGGTACCAGAAAATAGCCTCTGGTCAGATTTCGTACCCGAGGTACTACCAAATTCGAACTCCAAAAAGTTCATGGGTTGGTGGCCCAAATTTGAACATAGCTCTCTGGAATAGCATGCCGTTCTGAGATAACTCAGGAATTTCTAGATGGCTTTATCAGGTGGGTTAACCGTTGGAACCTCGCGATCAACAGCTCAAAATCTCAGCATTGTACTTTTGCTCTTAAGAGAGACTCCTGTCCAGATTGCTTAACACAACAACAACAATTACTCACGCCACAGAAACCAAAAGCAATGTAAAGACGGACAGACAGACATACTGATAGAACGACAGACTGACAGATAGCAAGACAGAATTACATAGAAGCGTATCGTTTGCCAGGTCAATTTTAACCCCATTTTCTTTCATAAAGTCCAAGCCTATTATGCCATTGAATGTTGCCATATTTGGTAAGATGAAAAAATCCGCGTCTTGAGCCAAGTGGTTTACCGGTTAGAATTTAGGGCCGGTAGAACGATCGGATTGTGCCTGAAGTTTCAACTGCCCCTGAGGGTGGCTTAATTCGGTTCTAGGGTTAAAAGCTCTTTGCAACCTGGCCTGCGAAGTGGAGGGGTCAACTTCCATTGGTTCCAAACATTGCTGATTTCTCTCCTGATAACCCTCTTTATTTCCTCGCCATTCATTCTGGACCTGATTGCCTCGCCATTAATTTATGACTTGATTTCCTTGTCATTCATTTCTATCCTGGTTTATCTTGCCTTGGCTGTTATTGGAAAAGTAAGGGCTCTTTTGCCCCGACGTAAAGTTCTGAGTCTGTGATCGATTTCCGCCCGGACTAGTAGATGCGTTATTATTTTTTTTTTCCTATTTCTACCCTCGCTATTTCAGGATGACGCGAATACGTATCTCTCATGGTTTGCATCGGCCTCTTAAGCCAACGTAAGTACCGATGGTAGATCATTGGGTCGGAATGCAAAAAGTATATCGCACAAACGCTTTCTAAGACCGGAAATGAATACTCTGAGGGCGTCTGCTCTGTATTTCTCATTCAGTGAATTAGCTACATCGGCCTTGTACGACATTATAGTCTTATTGGTTAGTAGAACTATTTTTTTGTTCACCTCGTCATAGAACTCTAACACCGACTGGGAACCCTGCCTCAAAGTAGAAAGCTCCTGTTCGACAAGATAAATAGGACGCATAGGTGAAATCTAATCTTGCTATTATTACTTCAAAATTCAGAACAGTATTGAATGACGGCAGAACCGCATCCGCAGAAGCTCGAATTTTATTTCTCATAATGGCCGCAGCTTGAAAATGTTTTGAACTTCCATATCCAGCGTTTCATCACACTTTATCCCGGGCACTATTTTGACCCATTCAATTTTCTTCACTACACCATTCCCCGATATCCCTGCTATCTCCTTTCGAACCTTTATTAACTCACTTTCGAATTCTACCCTTTGTATAGTCAGTCCAGTTCAACCAGAATCATTACCTTTAGTTGTAATCTGGTTAATATTGTTAATTGGTTTGTTTGATTTAACGGTTCCAAAATAGTGATAGTATATCAAAATCTAGATTGAGGTCTAATTCGACACTGAGTTTAACCTTTTTGAGACTATATCAATGTTTCCTTTTTAATTTAAATTACTTTGGCACAGCTGTTAACTTAATTTATTTATTTATTATAAAACTAAGATTATAATTAAAAATTATATATATTGTATAATACAATAATATTAATTAATTATTTATAATACACAAAATTAATACAACTAAACTATTTATACTTATGATTAGGATATAATATAATAGTGTTAGGTATATAAAGATTAGAAATAAAAAAAAAAAAAAAAATACAGTGGGTGACTTATATTAGATTGTATAAGTTAGATGTTTTTAAGAATTGTAAAATAAGTTTAATATTATGAGACGTAGGGTTGGAAAGGATGGAAAGGGGATCTGTGTTTGAGAAATATAAGCTACGTATTGGTTGAGTTTTTGGGCATTCAACTAGAATATGATTGAGAGTTGAACTTTCAATACAGGAACAAATGGGGTTCGGTGGTGATGGGATGAACAAGTGTCCATGGGATAGTTTGGTATGACCTAGGCGAAGTCTTAAAAATTTTATCATGTCCAGTCTTCTGAATTCATCAGGAAGGGCTGGAAGGAAAGTTTTAGCTGAAAGTTTGTTGTGATTGACTAGCTTGTACCAATTTGATGTTGCTTGATGTAATCCAGTGTGTTGGGTTTTGAAATAGGATTTTAAGTACATTACAGAGTCTTGTGAGGAAAAATTCGGCGTTGTATGGAGCGGAGAGAAAGCAGCTTCTTTGGCTACTTTGTCAGCCATTTCATTACCAACAATCAGGCAATGACTTGGGATCCAAACTAAAGTTATTTTTGAAGGGTTGCGGATAAGAATATTTCTAATTTTGTTTGCGTAAAAATTATTTGAAGTTATGTTAGAAATAGATTTAATTGAAGAGAGGGAATCGGAAGAGATAGCGAATTTACCTCTATTGTTTTTGGCATATTATGCAGCTTCTAATATAGCTACTATTTCTGTTGTAAAGATGGAGCTATGGTTAGGTAAGATTGCATTTTTGATTATTGCATCTTCATGAATGACGCTATAACTCACATTATTGTCCTATTTAGAACCGTCTGTGTAAATGAAGGTAAAGTTACAAAGTTCTTCTTTTAAGTTGTTGAAAAGAGCTCGGAACTGGTTGGGGTTGGTATCAGATTTTAGAAAGTTATGAAGAGAACAGTTAATAGATGAAGGCATTAGGTTCCATGAAGGTAGTTGGACATTATGGGTCGAGGAGGGGAGGAATGGTACATTTTGGGTGTTGCAGGTATAAATTATTCTATGAATAGTAGAAAGCTAAGGTGCTGGTTGTGTTTTAGATTTAGCTATTTTCCGGGTTAGTAAGCCTAAGGGGGAATCATTGCTTCGGAAAAGTGTTTTGGATAATTTGGCACAGTTTAAGTTTCTTTCGAGATCCAATGTAAAACAATCTGCTTCAAAATAGAGATTATTAATTGGGGTAGTGCGAAAGGCACCAAGTGCAAAGCGCAAAGCAGAGTTTAATATAGTTTTCATTTTATTTAAAAGTGTTTTGGGTGCGAATCCAAAAATCGGCAAAGCGTAATTAAGTTTGCTTAGAAGAAGTGTTTTTACCAATGAGAGTAAGGTTGATGTATTGCAGTTAAGCTTGGGATTAGATAGACACTTAATAACATTTAGGTGGGTAGTTGCGGCAGTGCTTAGATGCTGTATATGAGAGTTCCATCGAAATTTATTATTAAAATAAATACCTAATATATTTAAGGAAGTAACTTCTTGGAGTTATGTATGTGGAACTATTATTGTGCAAGAGCAGTTTTTCTTTCTGTAAATGTGGATGTATTTACATTTCGCGGTAGCAAGTTTTGCTCCTGACGAGATACACCAAATATCTATGTCTGTAAATAGCGCAGTTAAGTTTAGTCTGGGATTTTTGGCTTTGTTGGATTTAATGATTATATTAAAATCATCAGCGTATGCTATGAAGTCTATTTCTCTATTGAGACTGAGCGTTGAGCACAATTTGTTGTATGCTATTAAAAAAAAGGATGACGGAGAGTGGGGACCCTTGGGGAATCCCATTGTGGAGTGGGAATGGTGATGAGTAATTCGATGCAACGCGAAGTTTAATTTTACGGTTTGATATGAATGATGTAATTATTTTATAATTCTGGGACCGATACCTCACTCTATCAGTTGTTCCACAATGCTATGTATTCCAATTTTATCAAAAGTTTTTTCACAGTCTAGCGAAAGTATAGTGACATGTTTTTTAAATGATATGCTATCTGCAATTGCGTGGTCTACATATAATAGAGCGTCGATTGTAGATTTCCCTTTTCTGAAACCAAACTGTCGATTGTTAAGTAGTTTGTATGTTGTTACAAACCACCAAAGTCGGTTTGCTATTATCTTGTCTAATACTTTCGCTATGCACGGGTTTAGTGATATAGGTCTATATGATTGGGGCAGGTGTTTAGGGGATTTTGGCTTTGCAATAGGTTGGACCGAACTTGTTTTATACTGTTGAGGGAGCTGGCTGTTTAATATATTGTTGTAGAAGTTAAGTAATCGAGCTTTGTATATTTGGGGAGTGTTTTTAATCATAGCGTAAGTAATCCGGTCTAAGCCCGGGGTCTTACCTTTTAACTTTTTGACTGCAAGCTCTAGGGAATTAATGTCAGATTCAAACGGCATCGCTTTTGGATTATTACAAATGGTGGGAATGTTATTGAATATGTTCTTTTTTAGAAGACGAAAGATACTAGGAAAATTAGTATCTTCTGATAAGTTGGACCAAAACTTGGAAAGATCATTTGCGATATCGAATCCATCAGTTAAAAACTGATTAGGGTTGGTTGAGGACGTGATGGAATGGATACTAAATTTAGATTTGTAGCCGGAGAAACGTTTTAACTTAATTATTTTCTCTTCTCTCTTTAAAATTTTCCTTTGGAAATGGGTTATCGCAAACTATTAGAATTTCGACTTACACGAATGTAGTTAGTAATAATTATTAAATAGTTTTATCCAAGTTATCTTTATCGTCTTCGCTGCTCTCTATGCCGTCGATGAATAAAGTCCTCTTCGTCTTTGATGTCTTCCCTTGTTGATGAATTTAGTGCTCTTCGCCTTTGATATTTTGATGGATTTAGTCTTCTGCGTTACTGTGTTACTGTTTTTCCTTTTTATTATTACAACAATCGCTTATCAGTTATAAGTTGGAAAGGTTGGTTGTTCTTTAATCTGTATTCTCCAATTTGGGCATCACCGCTAGGTTAAGTTGTTTCCAAACCACGTATCTTGAGTTTCTTTCAATTTCGTTATTTATTGCTATTTTTTTGAGCTGACCTTTCTTTCTTCTTTTTTTTTTTATTTTGAAAAAAAAAAATAAACAATTTAAGAATTTAATTTTAATTTTTTATTTATTAAGTTCCATTGATTTAAATTTCTTGCTTTTTTCTCAAGTAAATTTTTCTTTTTTATAAGTTTATATTTCTTGGCTGATTTTGCCAAGAGAACTGAACGCGACACACGTTTCTGTGAAGAGCCCCACGATTGGCGCCAATTAAATACTATAGGATAATTTATATACAAAATTATAAAAGTACTTCATCCAGCAGCGCTATGCAACTGGAAGGAAACGTTCCTTGTGGCAACATTCCCTTCTGCGCTCAGATTTTCTAAGCCAACAACTATTTAAAATAGTGTTTTTATAATTCGCTTATTCTTTGATACTTTTCTGACCAGCGGGTTTCACAAAATAAGTGTATATTTGGCGCTATTTTCTTCGTACGAGTTAATCTTTGGAAAAATGTATAATGGGTTTAATGGTTGAAATACTGTTCCGAATTTCTGGGTCAGAATTAAGATCATTGACAACCAAATTAAGTCTATGACTGGCACAATGGAATAAGAAACTTGTTGTGTATGTTTCTTTTAATATTTTTTGTACACCATCTGTCTTTCCAGCCATCATGGCGCATCCGTCAATGCCAAGCCCAACACATGTTGCGGGATCCAAATTAGCTCTGCGACAGAGTCTTTTATAACTGTAGCTATTGTTTTTGCATCCATCGTCAGTAGTTCTACGAACCCAACAAATTCTTCAAGTATATTTTGGTCAAAAAATCTGACGCCAATTAAAAGTTGCTCTTCCGGCTATGTCTGCAGTTTCATCTGCCAAAATTCTGTACGGAGAAGCTTTTCTCATATGTTTGCAAATATATTCTTGTATGGCTTTTCCTGCAATAATCAGTAAACTATTCTGGATGCCTGGCAACATATAAGTAGCATTCTATTTTCCTCCTTCTATGCTTTTTTAAAGCTTCATCGCCAGTTGATATTTTTAACATAATTATATCATGTAAAATGCATATAAAAGTAAAGCTACTAATTCAAGTTTTAGCCTTTTAAAGAATCTTAATTTTACTTGTATCATTGAGCTTTCCACGGAGAGGATGAAATAACTGATTTTAAAAAGTTTCGGTTTTCCGCTACAAGTTTTTCATGTCCGCTTTGCATCTACAGATCAACAGGCAGGCCTTTTAGGCCTTCTAAAAACAGCTTTGCAGACTACGTAGGCTCTTTATGCACATTGGAAGACGCATGAGATTTACAGTATTCATGCACATTTTTATATTTCATGAAAGGTCGTACAGCAAAGATAGACACAATGCCCGATTTGTTTAGAGGCTTGAACAACACACGGTGTAAGCAAAATGCTCATTTAACCCTGCGTGAATAAACCAACCATGACTTGTATATATTTAGCCAGGCTCGATTGAACTTGCGCTTTAAATGCGTTGCATTTTCCACAAAGGTGTAACTTTCATTTGGCTACCAACAATCGGCCAGAAGAATTTTTTTTTTGTGTGCAGCAGACATTTTTACATTTTCATATCATATCCAATTCCGAATTTATCAATTTACAAATTATTTAAACACACTGCCCAATAATTGTACCAAATACATCAACAGCTGATGAACAAAAACTGTGTTGTAAAGCGAAATAAGAAATAGTTAATGAAACAAACAAAACGAAAACCTCTTCACTGAGATTGGGATTGATAAAAGAACATAACAAAAAAGCTATACGAAATTTTCTTTAATGTGAAAGAAAGAACTCTATAAAAGCTTTTTTGCTGAATTATAAACAACGTGCCAAATAAGTTCTTGTAAGCATCAGATAAATCTATTGCCACTGTGACCGTTTCTGCTGGGTTCCTCTATTTGGGTACATTTTGCTTAAGTTGAATTTGCAGTTTGCCATTGCGTCTTGGAGTTGAAAAAATGCTCTATATAAGTACGGCAATTACTACTGCATAAGATACTTATAACAAGTACAAAGCTGTGTTACTGCAATTGAGATTGTGTTAACGCGTTTTAGTATGGGTATCTTCAGTTGTTCACATCTGAATTGAAGGAGCGCGAATGAGGCACTTAATGGCACAATGCGGCTGCAATAAATAGAAATAAGTAATAACAACAGTAAGAATAATGACAGCACACACAAAAATACATTGTACAATATGTACTAGGGAAAGATGGCATCAACATTGTCATAATCATCATTATAAACGTTTTTGGAAAGTAATAGGTTCCAAATACTTGCTGAAAACGATGAACCTGCTAAAAACGATGATAAAGCTCGAATAGTCTTGTAGATGCTATCCAAAGAATAGTTGGCAATAATAACTTTCATATTGTCTCTATTACCAAGGATAATATTAAAGAAACTAAGGTCCAAATTTATACGGAAGCAAACTACAGTTCTGTAACGAAGTACCTTAGGGAGACTAAAAGAAACTATTATACCTATCACCTTAAAAGTAGTAAACGGCTGGTAGTTGTAATTAAGGGCATTGAACCCTCTGTTGATTGTAGCGATATTAAGAGTGCACTGGAAGAAGGAGGGTTTGATGTCAAAGTAGTGATAAATATTTTTAATAAAAATAAAATTCCACAGCCATTGTACAAAATTGAGTTGGCCCCACAGTTGCAGTATTTAAAGAAAAATGAGGTGCATCCCATTTACAACCTTAAATATTTATATATTTACATCGTAGGGTAACTGTAGAGGAGCCCTCACAAACGAGTAAATCCTGTGCAATGCACAAATTGCCAGGAATTTGGCCACACAAAATCTTATTGCACCCTTCGTCCAGTATGCCTAGCTTGTGAAGACTTGCATGAAACCGCAACGTGTAAGCTTAGTCGCGATAATTCTCATCTTAAAAATGCAGTAACTGTGGGGCAATCATACAGCCAATTATAGAGGTTCTCCTGTATATAAGGAGATGAGGAACCGTTTGCAGTCACAAAAAATTCCGCCTGTTTTAGCCGTAAGGCTAACCGTACAGAATCAACGACGGTTATGTGTCCACCACCTAATATTCATTAAACTTCAAATATGTCGTATGTACGTGCCCTGCGCTTAGGCGTTCAACAACAAACTGCGAAAAAGATTAAGAAGCTTAGGCTCTAATGTCTCAACATAATAAACCAATCTCACAAACTACCCTAACTCTAAATGCGTGTATTGAGTCAGTGTTGCAACTACAAAGTTCTAGTAAATCTATGTTGGTGAAATTATTACAGACCCTGAATCAATCAATCTTAATGATGCAAAACTCTTTTCACGAGATGATGAAAATCCAAATGAAATCTGACGTTATATGCTGTATATTGTCCTCCACGATTTTCAATATCTGCAGATGTGTTTAAAAATTTTTTTGATAGCCTTGGAGAACGTTTTTTGGCGGCCGTTGACTACAATGCTAAACACACTTATCGGTGTTCTCGTCTAATAAATGCAAAAGGTCGACAACTTTACAGCACTAGCCAAAGCACTTTTAAGTGACCAACTCGAGGCACAAAGGCGCTATATCTATAACCTATCACCCACAAACACTAAATTTTCACTTTGCAAAGCACAAAAATCGCAAAAAACTTCTGTGGCACTGGATTCACCTATTAGAGACAGAACCGGAAGTTGGGCACGGTCTGATGAAGAGAAGGTTAATGTATTTGCCAATCATCTGGAGCACGTGTTTCAACCTAACCTATCAACTAACAAATTTGTGCTTCCTCACCAAACAATCACAAATCTAGTAAATATGTCTACATTAAAAACAAGCTTAAGTGAAATTGTATCTATTATAAGGACTCAACTGAAGTTAAAAAAATCTGCTGGTTATGATAGAATCGTGCCAAAAATGATAACTGAACTTCCAAACGCAGCAAAAGCTTTTCTCTCGTGTCTTTCCATTGCTGTCCTTCGAATTGGATACTTCCCAAAGCAATGGAAGAATTCGGTTATTATAATGGTTCCAATGCTCGGGAAGAATAGGACATGTCCTTCTTCACAAAGACCCATAAGTCTGCTTCCATATCTTTCTAAGCTACTTGAGAAGGTTCTTAAAGCCAACCTCAATCACCATTTACAAGCAAATATTACAATCCCAGATCATCAATTTGGTTTTCGAGCAAAACATGGAACGATTGAGCAAGTCAACAGAGTTACTTCGGAAATAAGAACTGCCTTTGAAGTGCGAGAATATTGCTCAGCAGTTTTCCTTGATGTAGCACAAGCGTTTAATCGAGTATGACATGAGGGTTTGATTTACAAAATTAAATGTTTGCTACCCCAAAATATGCATAGAGTCCTGCAATCCTACATATCAAAGAGAGTGATTGTAGTAAGGCAGAAAAATATCATTACAAATGAATTTATGATAAAAGCAGGAGTTCCCCAAGGTAGTGTCTTGGGACTAACTCTAAACATGTTATTTACTCCAACAAGTAGTCAAATTGTTACTTCGTCTTTTGCTATTCTTGTATTTATTCCTTTCAATTGTAAATAACTGAGTAATCACAAGAATATTGCGCTCTTCGTGATCTTTGTATATGATGATAAAATTGATTTGCGCTCTTCGTTATGTTCTCTTTGAATATAAAGATCAAAGTGATCAAGGCAAGAGAGAGGCAGTGTATTATTGTTGTATTTATTGCTCTCATTTATAGATAGATAACTGAGTAAACACAAGAGTATTGCGCTCTTCGTTCTTTTCTTACTGTATATGATGTATAAAGATTTGGCCGAAATGTTACAAAATGGTGCTTTGGCACTAAGTGAAGAACAGCATTTAATATTTGATCATGTTTGTCGCAGCGTAGATTATGTTTTGGGAGAAATGTTATTTATAGATGTTGCCGGCGGAACGGGAATAATTTGTTTGTTTGAATCTTATGCCGCACCGTTGTTCTTATTGCAAAGAAATTTTGTAAATGTAGGTACGAGGTTTGTTAAAAAAGTATCGCGACTTTTTATTTTTCTCGGTCCACGTGTTAGCGATTCTCGATTTTTTCTTTTTGCTATATTGGTAAATATAAAAAGTGGGAAGTGTTTTGGTTAGTCTTCGACTTTTGTCTATTCCAAAAAAAATGGATCAGAGAATATGTATTAAATTTTTTTTCCGACGTCATAACCATATACCCATGTTTCGTCATCAGTTATAACCATTGTCAGCATTTTTGGATCCTCGTTAACGTCAAACAACAGCTCCTGAGCGATGCTCAAGTGACGTTTCTTTTTGTCTAAAATTTAATAGTTTCGAAACTTCGCTGGCACACGTTTCATTCCCAAAACATCTGAAAAAATTGCATGGCATGAGCCACTCGATATGCAGACATCGTTAGCAACTGCTCCATTAGTAATTTGACGATTCTGCATAACAATTTTCTTCACTGTCTCAAAAGTTTCATCGGTTGTTATCGTCCAGGTCCGTCATCGTCATTAACATCATCTCGGCCTTTTGTGAAGAGTTTGTACCACTTATTCTTAAATTTGTTTGTTTGCTCAAAGTAAACTCGGAAAATACCACAGACAACATTTTAACTGCTTTGGAGCTCTTTATTTTATATTTCACAAAACAAATGAACACAGATTCTTTGATCCATTTTTTTTTTTTTGAAATAGTCAAAAATCGAGCCAAAACGCGTCCCACTTATCTTAATATAGCAAATTATTTTGTAAACTTTATACAAATATGATTTTTTATGTATTTAGTTTCTACTGCAATAATTCTAATGCTTAGAAAATATTTTTTTCTACCGTCATATCACCGATTACTTCAACTAGAATTTCGTTATCAATACTTTGTAACTATTTGTATATTTATAATATAAGCTACTGTAGATAAATGTTTATTAACACCATAGAAAAGGCTGACATTCTTTCAAGTCCTAGAAAATGAAATACCTGATTAATTTTCAGTTTAGATATTTCACTGTGCAAAATAAAGAATGGTGGAAAGTTGCAAAAAGATTAAGCACTCACAAAAAAAAAAAAAAAAAACACCCAATTTAAGAGAAATGGTATAAAATCACAAAACGAGAGAATACAAAATAAAAACGGATAAAATAGAAATATTCATTGAAGCAGCGTTCATTCATTTCATTAAAACTCATTCGTTCACTCGCTCATTCATTAGGAAAGGAAAAACATGCACAAGTGCAATGCAAATTAAAGCAGACAGCAAAGTGCAGTGCTCAACAAGAGCTGCAGATACATAGGCAGGGCCATGGCCTGGAGCAGGGGCTCACAATCCTGAGAGAAAGATAAAAGGCAAGGTGGCAGTATTAAGCATATGGTACGCTCATAGATGGCAGATAGGCCACCGAATTCCCAACGCTCTCAAAATCTTTCGATTGCATTTGCACATCTGTGTGTTTGTATAACTGTGTCTGTGTGTGAATATGTTGTGTGCGGTCGCAGCTGTAAATGCAAAACGTAAGAGGCAATTCATTAGCTTTAATTTAGGTAAATGTCTTTGGTCCTTGCGGCTGTGGTCGTTTGGAATTTGCTATTCGTTGTCACTGGTATTCGTACGTTTCATTTCCACACTTGCTAGCATAGGCACTCATAGTAGCGAGCCTACTACGTATCTATGAGTATGTACGAGGATGCAGATAATTAAAGTTGAAATAGTTTTCAAAATAAAGAAACAGCAGATTCTTAACAAAGTCTGAAACTGAAAAGCAGCACAATTGATCGGATCCCTAATGGAAGTCAGAGAGCTTAAAAATTGACTAGAAGGAAAGGCAAAATCAAGGAATGAATGGATGAACGAGGTACCCATTCAATAAATACACGATTGAGTTAGTAAATGAGGATAATACCTTAAATTTTTTTCCTTTTCTTCTCTTTCACATACTATAAATGTGTATTTCATTCTTCCCTTGAATATTGTATTTCCCATCCGGTATGCGGCTCTGCCTATTTCTCTTGTCACTTTTCTTCATATCAATTTAATGCCCTTCAACCTTCCATCCAACTTAAGTTTCTTATATCTCAACGCAGCCCAACCTAATTTAACTAAACCCATAATAATAATTTTCAATAAAATTAATTTGTAATTTATTATTATGTGTAAGGGAACAATAATAAATGACACGCAGCAGCCAAATGTATCTGTGGGATGAATGCTAGTCATCCTTGATGAAGAAGCTTCTTAAAATTAAATTGACAATTTTAACACTTCATATAAATAAAATTAAAATATCTTAGATTAGTACTGAAGAAAGGTGTGCGCTTCATAGTATTGTATATACAGTTCAAAAGAAAACATACAAATGTATGAGAAATTAAATTACTTGAAATGCTTTATAAAATGAATCAAGAGATTTCATTAACATCACCATAAAGTTTCATAATTTATTGCTCTTATTATAATATAACTTTATAAAAAAAACTTGAGAGAAAGGATAACTTTATGAAGTTTCAATTTAATGTTTACCTTTAAACAAGTTACATCTCAGAAACCTCCGTTATCCAAAAAATTATTGAAGTTGGCCTCAAAAATCGTTTTAATTTTGATGTAAAATCATAAAATTAAATTAATACCATCAACCAACATAATCTATAGAAGCTTCCATTTGAATTTACATACAAGTACATATGAATAAAATTTTTTTTGTTTTTGGAATTCTATCAGAAAAATATAAAAACTTATGAAAAATTTATGGCAGTATGAAAATGATGAAAAAAAAAAAAATATTTCATTTGATTAAAATTTTTACATTTTAAGAAGACATAAGATGGAATGGAAAATGAAAACGAAAAAACCATCACACCAAATGCTTTTTATCATGACAGAAAAATGCGTTGCAGCAAAGAATAGAAGACAAAACCACAACTCGATGAGTGTGTAAAGTGAAACCATAATCGTTTCATTTACTACAGATTTACAGATTCAAAAACCGTTATTTTTTAATCCTTCCTTGAATCTCTTCTATACTCTCTCCCTGCAATTATCCTTACTTTTCTTCTTTTTGTTTTCCTCCTCACATTTGTTGTATGATGCTACACATACATGACACAAGTAAGACATCATCATAAGTATGAATATGTTGCGATTGAACAAAAAGTAAAGTAATTGTACGGTGTATCGAGAGGGAATGGGCTGTTGCTATTGGTAAGATACAAGATAATTTGTATTATTTTAAAACAATGAACAATGACAAAAGATAATAATATTGCATATAATATCTTAACATTAAGATAAGCCTTGGTTAAGCGTATGTTAAGGTAAATAACTAAATTCAGTCGAATGAATGAAAGATACATAGAAGATATTGTGGTGGTAGTTTTGCTTTTGCTTGGTTCACGGGTTGCTTGCATGGTTTCATTGATTGATTTGATTGACCGATGAATAGCTAATATGAGAATAAAACAGGCAAAGATGTAAAACATTGTGGCTAGAAATTAAAACGCTGGCATGTATATATATGTATATATCTGACCACATTTGTTAAACAAAACGGAGGCAATGAATCCATTTTTAGGGTTCCAGCCCAAAGGGTACCAAACGGAACCCTATTGCAGGGAATTCGTTGTCCGTCCGTCTGTCCGTCCTCGGGTCATATCTCATGAACCGTAATAGCTAGAGAGTTGAAATTTTCACGTAATGTGTAGTTCTACTCGGGCATCAGCAAAAATAGAAAAACTAAAATATTTTCAAAAATTTATAGGGAGCCCTATATAAGAAACATTTTGGTTTGTATGGGAATTATATGATCCAGTAATCCCAAGATCTTGAAATTTGCTTGGTTAATGCCTATAGATTAGAAACTTATAGTGTCGAAGTTTCAGTTGATCGGAGATACAAACCCCAATCTAGTACGGAACCCTCCGTGTATGAGTCTAACTCGCTCTTGGCCGATATTTTTTTTTTGCTGTTGCTATTACTATTTCTAATATATAATTAAAATGATGAGTGCCTTGGAGCACGCATGGAGAAGGGGAGTGGTAGGTAAAGTAATGCATGAGAGGGAGGGGGCTGCATAATAACATTGAAATAGGAATCAATGGAAAATACAAAGAGTGAAGTGACAATTACAGTTAGACGTACGCACGTATGAATGAATGACTTTAATGAGAGTAAAGTGACGACATTACTTGGTATTACTCGGCGTTGAATATGCCATGCGCTTTATTGGTTTTTGTCTGCATTTTTTGTTGTTGTTTGTCATCGGTTTTGTGTAATTTATTTACAGCCTGGATTGGGTTTGAGGTTTTGTTGTTGTTGCAACTTGCAAGAAACATGTCCACTCTTGGCATCGTCATTGTTGCAAGTTGCTACTGTTGATGCTGCTGTTGCTACTGTTTGTCGTTATTGTTGCTGTTGCTGTGCATTAATGAGCCTAAGAGTATGTAAGTTATCAAGTAAGGATCCAGGTTACGTGGTGACCTGGCAGCACTAAACCGCGTCATCTCGCTTGCACACGATAAGTCAGGGTTGTGTTGTCATAAAAGCAAAGAAGACGATCCCCAACGCTATGGCGGTAACGTGGTTCCTCCTGATTGGTTCGGGCCTGCCGTTAAGAGTCAAGCAAGATGGATCACTTGGCCACGGATAGCGCAAACGATCACACATGTGATCGGTCAAGAGAACAAAATAACTTTATAAATTAACGATTAATAAAAATGATAATTTGCGCCCCACGTAAAATTAACAACACAATTAAAAAATATTTAAAAAAAAAAGGAAAGACAGTGATGCAGAAAAACACGCACACACAACACGTGAAAAAGCCAAAAAACATTTAATCAACCAACGAAAGACAGTAATGCGGAAAACACGCACAAACACACGTGAAAAAGCCAAAAAAAAAAAACATTTAATCAACCAACGTAAAATAAAACAAAAATTGTATAAAGAAAATCCTAAAACCAAACCAAACAACATAAAAAAAAAATGTTCAACCTTCCAAAAACTAAGAAAAAAGTGAAAAACTTAAGCAGCATCACCATCGTCAACAGCTACAATATTTCATCATCATCAACAACAGCATCATCATCGTCAACAGCTACATCATCATCGTCAACGACGAAAATCAGACACAACGGAGAAAATTTGTATTTATCCGAGAGAACGTTTAATTGATTCATTGATTAATTGTAACTAAAATTCGAAATAAAATGTATTTATTCCGATTGTAATAATTTAAAAAACAAAACGGGTTGTTAATTGATTCTCTACGATAAATTTTTATATTCTTAATTCTCTAAAAAAAAGAAACAAAATCCTATTTTTTGGTGACCGACATTAACGCTATATTACATTCGTAAACAAAAATAATAAAAACAAAAACCCAAATTAATGCGAGGGTGACCTCAAACGAGGCATAATCCCCTATGATTTAATGAAGAAAAAAATACAATTTCTTCAATCACATAAAAACAATTTGAAATAAAACCAATGATAGTGGTGTTGGGGAATGTTTTTTGATTCCATAGGCTTTGGTTCTATAGTAGGGCGTTAATGATAAAAAATTCTAACGTAAATCGAATCGTAACGTTCCTTGGTGAGAATTAATTAACAAGAAATAAAAGATTAACTATTGTTCTATAAGGTTAATAAATGAACAATTCACAAACAAAAATAATAGAAGTAGAATATTCAAGATTTATAAATTCACAAACAGAAATAATTTAAGTAGAATTTAGGATTAGTAAATTTAAAACAGAATTAATTAAACTAGAATATTTAAGATTTTTAAATAAGCAAGTAGAAACGTATCCGGCATAACGCGACTCGGCTATCCTTACGGTCGAGGACGCCCCAGCTTAGGGAGAGAGTTATCACGTAAGAATCCAGGTTACGTGGTAACCTGGCAGTACTGGACCGCGTCATCTCGCTTGCACAAGACAAGTCAGGGTTGCTTCGCTATAAGAGCAAAGAATGCAATCCCCAACATTGTGGCGGTGACGTGGTCCCTCCTGATTGATTGGGGCCTGCCGTTTATTTATTTATCATCATCATTACATAGTAAAAAGCAAAGTCGAAATTTCAATTAGTTTGAATACTGATTACTTCTAAACGACGCAACATATTTTGATACTGTTTTCACTGTTAATGAAAGATTTTTCTTGGAAAGGTTTGCATGGACATAAATAATTGATTCAATAACTATTATTAATTTTCAGTCACTATACATGTACCTATATGCCTATCCTTAACATTAATGTAGTTGTCATAGTGTTATAATTCATTAAAAAAGCATTTACTGTCACTACAATATTTCAGCAAAGTTTCTTCAAATGTGGTTTTAAATTTTTTTATTTAAGTCTGATTTTTATTATCATTTAAGCCATACTATATGGTAAAGGAAACATTTGCTTAGTGTCTTTTTTTTTATCAAAACGTCAATTAATGCAAGTCGTTTAAATATATGTCGTAGCACGCCAAGCGCACACAGATGTCGTTTACTTCGGAATAATGAAACTAACGAAGAAAGGGAAACAACTCTGCTATGCAAGATCAATGAATTCTTTGCTTAGAAATAGAAACTCCTCTGTCGAACGTGAAATTCGAATTCGGAATGCTAGAGATAGACGCAGATCTCAGAGAGCTCAAGAATTGTACGAGATGCTTCTGGAGGAACGGGAAAAACATTCCTAATTAACTTGCTCTTAGCTAAAGTAAGATCTATTGGTAAAATTGCAGCTACACTTTTACAAGGAGGCCGAACCGCGAAACGTTTAAACTTCCCCTAAAAATTCCCACTGATGTTGCTTGATGTAATCCAGTGTGTTGGTTCAAAACCCATGAGATTGAATGAGATTTTATGTATTTCACAGACACTTGTGAGGAAAAATTCGGCTTTGTATGGAGCGGAGAGAAAGCAGCTTCTTTGGCTACTTTGTCAGCCATTTCATTACCAACAATCAAGCAATGACTTGGGATCCAAACTAAAATTATTTTTGAAGGGTTGTGGATAAGAATATATCTAATTTTGTTTGCGTAAAAATTATTTGAAGTTATGTAAGAAATAGATTTAATTGAAGAGAGCGAATCGAAACAGATAGCGAATTTACCTCTATTGTTTTACGCATATTTTGCTCTTTTGTAATTTAAAATATTGTTTTGAGTTATGTTAGTTTTTTAGCTCGTCTAATCGTTTGTTCCACCAAGGAACGTTTGTACGTTGAAAACAGACTGATGTTTGTGGGATAGTTGCGTTAGCTGCACAGAGAATGATTTTCTTTAAGTTGGCTGCTTCTTTATTTACAACATTACTTGTTGGGAAAGTGGAATGAAATTTGATGCTATTTGCGTCAAATTGTTCCCAGTTTGCACGTTCAGTGATATATTTAGGCTTATTAGGAGATTGCGATTTATTAGTGGATATAATAATTGGGAAGTGCTCTCCAGTGGATAGAGATGAATCAGTATTCCCATGAGTATGAACGCCTAGTTCAGGAGTGCAAAAAGAAACGTCAATATGAGTTAGTGTATTATGCGTAAAAAAATCATTTAGAAGAATAAAGTTGGATTTAGTAATAAATTTATCAATAAGAATTTCTTTTCGGTTATTTTTAACAGATTCCCAGCTAGTATGCCACGAGTTAAAGTCACCAGTGACTAATGTGGGAATATTAGAACAGCGTAGTGAGTTTTCCAGATCATTAAATGGGAAGTTTGAATTAGGAGGAAAATATGTACAAATGATTTTAAATTTGATCTTAGAAATTAACTCCATTTCAATGGTGTCGGTGTTACCATTGACTGAGGTTAAGGCGTGTTCTAGAGATTTATGCACCAAAAAACAAACCCCTCCATATCTAGTATGGGAGTTATTGACATTGTAGAGATTGTAGTTGATTGGAGTTGGAATATTGGATGTTGAATGTAAGTTTGTTTCTTGTAGGGATAAAACTTTAGGATTGTACTTTTTAACAAACATAAGGAGTTCATTGTAATGGGTTACATATCCATTAATGTTCCATTGAATGATTTCTAATGACATTTTAGTAAATACGAAAATTATAGCTACATTGATGTTGCATTGCAACTCCTATATGCTTTTGATATAGAGAGATGCAAGAGTAACGCACTGAACTGTAATGACAAAACCATGCGCCACTCCGGCACCTCAGATATGACTTAAGTCGCTACGCGTGACCGGGCCACGGACACCCCCACCCATACTGAAGAAGCATTTATGGGTGTGCCCGTAGCCCGATCACGCGCAGCGACTATATTGATACTGAATGGTTAGTGCTAATTGTTATCTCCAGACTCAAATGACATATTGTCAGATGAATCTATGGGAGAATGCCCGGTAATAGTTATGTTAGAGGTAGTTTTGTTTAATTTTTTATGTTTACCTCTATTTATTTCTTTTGCTACCTGAAGTCTCTTACGTCGCGAGGTGTTTTTTTGGTAACAACAGTACCTGTTTCGATTGGCCAGTTGTTATTTGTTAGTCGTTGTTAGTGTCCATTGCTAAGTCCGAGTAATCCGTTAGCTGACGAGAGGACCCTGTTTGCGTACTGGATGGTTGTTTGTTGTTGTTGGCTGGATCAGTTTTCCTCATGCTGCTAGATGTGGTAAAGGATGTGATAGTCGACGAGGTCGATGGCGTTGATACAGGAGAATTATGTTTGATTAACGTTGCGTATGTTATGGGCTTATGTTGATATCTGTTACTATAAATAGCATTTGCTGTTCTTCTATCAACTTTTTCGACTGTGGTAATTGCCTGTATTTCCTTTTCTCTCAAAAAAGTAGGGCATTTTTTGCCAAAGGCTGAATGGTCACATTGCTCTATTTTATGCCTGTTGCGGTTAATGCAATCTTTTGGAAATGAGCATATTTCGTTTTGATCGATGTTGAGATGATAATTATTAGCGCAGAATGGACAGATTTTATTATCTTTGCGTATCTTAGCAGTGTGTCTATAGCGGAGGCAATTATTGCATCTCATGGGGGGAAGAATATAAGGTCGGAGCCTGACTTTTTCATAGCCAATGTTGATATGTTCAGGAGTTGTAGGTGCTTCAAAAGTCAGTATAACCAAACCCGTCTCCACGAGTGAGTCACCGGATTTCTTCATAATTTTTTTTTTTTGCTACCGTTACCTTTTGTGATTTTAATTCCTCTTTAATCTCTTCTTCTGATATACCTCTCAGATCATTGCAGTAAACAACTGCTTTAACAAAATTCAGCGAAGCATGTTCCGTTACTTCTATTTCTATATTTGATGAAAAGGAACGGAGTTGAATTAATTTTATTGCTTGCATTAAGTTTTTGGTTTTTATTAATATTGAACCATTTCTTAATTTTTTGCACATTTCCACCTCGCTGGGACAAATGCCATCAATCACTTTTTTTTATCAGGAAAGGAGAAACATTGGTTAAGGATTCTGAGCTATTAATCCGTCTTACCACCAGGTATTTAGGCCCAGGAGAGAGGGACTTAAGAGCAATTGTCTTATCCAGTTTAATACCTGGCCCCGGAGGTGGGCCACCACCTCGATCCGGAGGCACTCCCGAACTCATCTCCGAAAAAATTTACAATAACAAATTCAATAAGATCAAAATTTGTTGATATGGTTGTTTTACTTTGTTTGTTTTGTCAAGAAAATAGACAAAGGGAACATGAGATAAAGACACGACCGAACTCAATGAAAATAAGTTTGTGACTGAGAATTATTTAATTATAAATTTGACTTATGTTTAGGTTATAGTCACATACACCATTTCAACACTAAGACCGAAATATTTGATTGGAAGCCATTCCAGTAATCCTAGGGTCTTTAAATCTACACGCTTGTTGAATATGGGGAATATATCGATAACACAAAAACCAAAAAAGTTTTTCAAATAGGAACCAGACATGTGCAGCGAAGTCGTCTGTATCGTCATTTGCGTCAATACATTTGTGAAAAAAACGAGCTTGCGCTCACAAAATAAAGATTACTCTCGCATTCACTACGCTTGTTTGCTAAATAGAGACCGTGAAAGAAGCAAGCTTCATTGTGTGTGAATCAGAAGCAATCTCATAATTCACCGTGGATTGTTCACTGCTTCACTATGTGTGTGTATTTTAATTTTGTTTTTGCTTCGCTGTCACGCATAATAATAGACAAAAGAAATGAGAAGAAAGAGGATTATTATCAAACAGACGAGGAAGGATACTTTCAAAATTATAAAGTTCTTAGACATAAAATTGAGCCTAAATACAGAAAATTAAAATTACAAAACATACATCCAACCAACATTAAACGTAAAAATAAATTTGCAGGTCAAGTTGATACCAATACTGTTGATGCTAACATCACTTTTCACAACGGAAGCAACATTGACAATTCAACCAATTGGTAGTACCAACGGATATGCTGAAATTAAGTTTGACGACATATAGAAACTTTTTTCATACTAGCGTTACCCGGCGTGCGTTGCTACACCCCCTATGCGATAATTGGGTGTTTCTTCTAAAAAGCTTTGTTTTAAAATGTGTAATTAATAATTTACGTATATGAACAACATATTTTAATATTCTATTATAACTTAAGCAATTTTTAGATTCATTTATTCTTTTTAAAAACAATATAAAAATTGATTCAAATGAAAAAAATGTTAAAAATATGAGATAAAACTATCTATCTATATCTACCGCCTACCGGATCCAATTGTAGCAAAGAACCATGAGTACAACAAAAAAAAAAAAAAAAAATCATCAAAATTGGTCCAGCTGTTCTAGAATTTTGCGGGGTCATACTATTTTTTGCATTAATTTTTAGGGTCCCGGACCCAAAGGGTGCCAAAAAGAACCAGATTGCAGACACTTCCTTGACTGTCCGTCCTCGGGTCATATCTTATAAACTGCAATAGCTAGAGAGTTGAAATTTTCACAGAATGTGGAGTCCTATCCGGACATCAGAAACAAATACTAAAACTAAAATATTTTAAAAACTTAAAGGGGTTCCATTCAAAAAACATTTTGATTTGTATGGCAGCTATATGATCCAGTAATCCCACGATCTTCAAATTTGGACGGTTGGTGGCTATATATCGGACCACTAGGAGGGTACCTCCCATACAAACTCCCATTACAATTCACGTTCTTATTAGAACATTTTTTTTGTTTTTGGACTATCGAACTGAAATTTAGAAACTTTAAGTTTCTTATATAAGCGCTGTGCATATGTTGGAATCAGATAAATCGGCCATCTAGGCGGGGCACCTCCCATACAAACCCACCATTAAAATTCAGGTTCTTATTCGAAAAACTTCTTTGTTTTTTGGACTATTGAATTGAAATTTAGACACTTTAAGTTTCACATTTATTGGAATCAGTCAAATCGGACCACTAGGGGGAGTACCTCCCATACAAACCCCAATCTGATACGGAACTCTCCATGCACGAGTCTGACTTGCACTTAGCCCAGTTTGATTTTTATTTATTTATGTTATTTTGTTCCTATTGTCCTATTTTCTAGTGTTAAATGTTGTTACTGTTTAGTGTTATTTACACTGTGATGTGCGAACTGACACACAGATATTCAATATGTAGAAAAATCTAAAAATAACTAAATTGTTTACGTATTGTACATATCACCATTTTGCAGAAATTTCTCTAAATGACAGTGAAAACAGTATCAAAATCCGTTTAGTCGTGTAGAAGTTGTGCACATCGGAATAGACAGGAATTTCGACTTTTATTATAATTTCTCTGTAATTATAAAAAATAATTTAAATTGAACTAATTACAAATAAATAACAATACAACTTATTTTATATTATATTGCATAAATTATAAGTGGGAGAGAACAGTTTGGGGTACGATTAAAAGGATACAATAGGGATATCGACAGGATGCGATCTTTTCAACCGTCTCGACACCGTGACTCCTTCTATTCAGCGTCATTTTAAAAGGCGCCTGGCTAGTTCATTTTGATGATTTTTTAACCGCTCCATTTACTCCTTGGCTTGACGATTGAATTTACAAAGTGATTTGTGTATAAAATTATTTATTTTTAAGTGGTTTACCAACCATAACAACAGCAACAAAAACAGCAAAAGGAATTCGACTTAAGTTGACACCGCCATCTTCATTACCATCATCATCCTTGGCAAATATTATTGTTGTTTCATTGTTGTTAATGTTGCTAAATAAATACTTTAAAATTATTTTGCGGCATAATTTTGTGGGATACCAAAACTATCCATCTTATCTAGTAAGTTCTTCTTTCCTTCAGTTATTCCTACATACATACATATGTTCTCATAGACCCAAGAATATTTCAAAAGAGAAACCAAAAAAAAAAAAATGTAAAAGTCAGAGAGACTCATCGCACACTTTCATATGTATAAACAATAACGTCTGCGGCTGTTGGCCAAAAAAGACATGACAGGATAACAATTGAACATTATTGTGTATGCTTAAATTGTGCTCTCTCAACAAAAGGCAACATTTTAACCAAGGCACAAGGCTCACACACTTGCTCACTCACATCTATGCATATATAAATGTATTGTATTTTATCTCTTTTTTTGTGTGTGTGTATGTTTTTCATGCGGTTTTTTAATATGCTTAAACAACATAAAACTGAATTTAATAATTTACAGCATACGTTTTGATGACTGACATCTAAATGTGTGTGTTCTGTGTTTTTGTGTGGGGATATGAGTATAGTAGTATTTTGGGGACGACTCACCAATTTTTACGCTTGGTTGCTTGCTTGGTGTCATTGTTGTTACTCTAGCTGTTGTTATTTGGTTACTCTGTTGTCCTTGTGCTTTCATGTGTTCCTCCCTTTAACATTGAACAAGTCCTTTGCAATCAGCGCTTTTGGCTATAACTGATATGACTATAAAATGCTCATTTTCCAAAGCTAGTTTAAGAATTTTCATCTATTTACAATAAATTTCTTCTTCATCTTCTATACTCCTATTCTCATTCTCTTGTTTTCTTCACTCAAGAATGCATTATTGCTATAAACCATTTTAGCTTTGTCATTCTTATTTGGTTTTCCTAACAATTTAATGAAGCCTCTGTCAATGTTCTTTATATTTACTATGAGAACAAGGGTGTTTTTATATTCTTCACGCAGTGAATAATATTCTAAGTTTGTCATGAAGTCTTTAACAGACACAAGGAGATCTCGGAGAACCCATAAACTGTATATATATTCTTGATCAGCTCGACGAGACGAGTTGATAAAGTCATGCCCGCCTGTCCATCTATATGTATGCAAACGAGTTCCTCGAAAACGAACTAGAGAGCTGAAATTTTGTCGAATTTTTTTTTTACCAGACCCATTTGTCAGAACCCCCATTGAGAAACAGGATCTTATTAGGAAAACGTATTTGTTTTTACTATCGAATTGAAATGGACGATTCAAGTATCCAAAATTAGCGCAGTTCGTTTCTCGGAATCAGCCAAATCAGAGCAGCTGGAAGGTGCCTTAAACAATAGTGTACCCACGCCGTGGAAAATGCTTACACAGCATATCCGCTGTCCGTAGCTGTTAACATAATATTTCTAACGGTTGCTTTCATTGGTCCCTTGATACTTGGCACAAGCAAGTTCAGTGACACAATTCCCGAATTCAGGCATATGCATGATATATCAATACATGCACAATTCTAACTTAAGTTTGCACTATAAAAGCTGTGGCACTAACCATAAGAAGATATTGATTATTCTAAGCTAAGCCCTAAACGTTCATTCGAATACTCCCATACAAACCCCCATTAAAATAAAGGTTCGAATTAGAAAAACTTTTTCTTTTTTTGTCCTATCGAACTGTAACTTAGACACTATCAGCTTCCAAAACAGACCCACGACATTTGTCAGAACCAGCCCAATCGGACCACTACGGAGGAGACCTCACATAAAACCACCCATTTGAATTCATGATCTTATTAGAAAAACTTTTTTCTTTTTTTGTCCAGTCGAACTGAAACTTAGTTACTATCAGCTTTCAAAACAGACACAGCACATTTGTCAGAACCAGCCGAATCCGACCACTAAGGGGGGTACCACCCATTTGAATTCATGATCTTCTTAGAAAAACTTTTTTGTTTTTTGTCTTATCGAACTGAAACTTAGACACAATCAGTTTCCGATACATGCGCAGGACTTTGTCGGAACCACTCGAATCGGACCACTAAGGGGGTAATTCATGTTCTTCTTTAAAAAACTTTTTTGGGTTTTGTCCTATCGAACTGAAACTTAGACAGTATCAGTTTCCAAAACAGACCCAGCACATTTGGCAGAACCAACCGAATCGAACCACTGTGGAGGGTACCTCCCATACAAACCACCCATTTGAATTCATGTTCTTATTCAAAAAACATTTTTGGTTTTTGTCCTATCGAACTGAAGCTTGGACACATCAGTCTCCGATACATGCGCAGGACTTTGTTGGAACCAGCCGAATCGGACCACTACGGGGGTACTTTCCATAGAAACAACCCTTTAGAATTTAGGTTCTTTTTAGAAAAACTTTTTTGATTTTTTGTCCCATCGAACTGAAACTTAGACACAATCAGTTTCCGATAAATGCGCAGGACTTTGTCGGAACCACTCGAATCGGGCCACTAGGGGGGTACCTCCCATACAAACCAACCATTTGAATTCATGATCTTATTAGAAAAACTTTTTTGTTTTTTGTCCTATCGAACTGAAACTTAGATACTATCAGTTTCCGATACATGCACAGGACTTTGTTGGAACCAGCCGAATCGGACCACTACGAGGGTACTTTCTATAGAAAAAACCCTTTAGAATTCAGGTTCTTTTTAGAAAAATTTTTTTGATTTTTTGTCCCATCGAACTGAAACTTAGTTACTATCAGTTTCCAAAGCAGACCCAGCATATTTGTCGGAACCACCCGAATTGGACCACTACGGGGGTACCTCCCATTCAAACCACCGATTTGAACTCATGTTTTTCTTTAAAAATTTTTTTTGGTTTTTGTCGTATCGAACTGAAACTTAGACAGTATCAATTTCCAAAACAGACCCAGCATATTTGTAAGAACCAGCCGAATCGGACCACTACGGGGTAACCTCCCATACAAACCACCCATTTGAATTCAGGTTCTTATTAGAAAAACTTTTTTGTTTTTTTGTCCTATCGAACTGAAACTTAGATACTGTCAGTTTCCGATACATGCGCAGGACTTTGTCGGAACCTTTCGAATCGGGTCACTAGGGGGGTACCTCCCATACAAACCAACCATTTGAATTCATGATCTTATTAGAAAAACTCTTTTGTTTTTTGTCCTATCGAACTGAAACTTAGACACTATCAGTTTCCGATACATGCACAGGACTTTGTTGGAACCAGCCGAATCGGACCACTACGAGGGTACTTTCTATAGAAACAACCCTTTAGAATTCAGGTTCTTTTTAGAAATTTTTTTTTGATTTTTTGTCCCATCGAACTGAAACTTAGTTACTATCAGCTTCCAAAACAGACCCAGCACATTTGTCAGAACCAGCCGAATCGGACCACTACGGGGGGTACCTCCCGTACAAACAACCCATATGAATTCAGGTTCTCATTAGAAACACTTTTTTGTTTTTTGTCCTATTGAACTGAAACTTAGACACTATCAGTTTCCGATACATGCGCAGGACATTTGTCGGAAACAGCCGAATCGGACCACTACGGGGTAACCTCCCATACAAACCACCCATTTGAATTCAGGTTCTTATTAGAAAAACTTTTTTGTTTTTTTGTCCTATCGAACTGAAACTTAGATACTGTCAGTTTCCGATACATGCGCAGGACTTTGTCGGAACCTTTCGAATCGGGTCACTAGGGGGGTACCTCCCATACAAACCAACCATTTGAATTCATGATCTTATTAGAAAAACTCTTTTGTTTTTTGTCCTATCGAACTGAAACTTAGACACTATCAGTTTCCGATACATGCACAGGACTTTGTTGGAACCAGCCGAATCGGACCACTACGAGGGTACTTTCTATAGAAAAAACCCTTTAGAATTCAGGTTCTTTTTAGAAAAATTTTTTTGATTTTTTGTCCCATCGAACTGAAACTTAGTTACTATCAGTTTCCAAAGCAGACCCAGCATATTTGTCGGAACCACCCGAATTGGACCACTACGGGGGTACCTCCCATTCAAACCACCGATTTGAACTCATGTTTTTCTTTAAAAATTTTTTTTGGTTTTTGTCGTATCGAACTGAAACTTAGACAGTATCAATTTCCAAAACAGACCCAGCATATTTGTAAGAACCAGCCGAATCGGACCACTACGGAGGTACCTTCCATACAAACCACTCATTTGAATACATGTTCTTATTCAAATAACATTTTTATTTTCTGTCCCATCGAACTGAAACTTAGACACTATCAGTTTCCGATACATGCACAGGACTTGGTTGGAACCAGCCGAATCGGACCACTACGAGGGTACTTTCTATAGAAACAACCCTTTAGAATTCAGGTTCTTTTTAGAAAAATTTTTTTGATTTTTTGTCCCATTGCACTGAAACTTAGTTACTATCAGCTTCCAAAACAGACCCAGCACATTTGTCAGAACCAGCCGAATCGGATTACTACGGGGGATACCTCCCGTACAAACCACCCATTTGAATTCATGATCATATTAGAAAAACGTTTTTGATTTTTGTCCTATCGAACTGAAACTTAGATACTATCAGTTTCCGATACATACGCAGGACTTTGCCGGAACCACTCGAATCGGACCACTGGGGGGGTGCCTCCCGTACAAACAACCCATTTGAATTCAGGTTCTCATTAGAAACACTTTTTTGTTTTTTGTCCTATCGAACTGAAACTTGAACACTATCAGTTTCCGATACATACACAGGACTTTGTTGGAACCAGCCGAATCGGACCACTACGAGGGTACTTTCGATAGAAACAACCCTTTAGAATTCAGGTTCTTTTTAGAAATTTTTTTTTGATTTTTTGTCCCATTGCACTGAAACTTAGTTACTATCAGCTTCCAAAACAGACCCAGCACATTTGTCAGAACCAGCCGAATCGGATCACTACGGGGGGTACCTCCCGTACAAACAACCCATTTGAATTCAGGTTCTCATGAGAAACACTTTTTTGTTTTTTGTCCTATCGAACTGAAACTTGAACACTATCAGTTTCCGATACATGCACAGGACTTTGTTGGAACCAGCCGAATCGGACCACTACGAGGGTACTTTCTATAGAAACAACCCTTTAGAATTCAGAATTCAGGTTCTTTTTAGAAATTTTTTTTTTATTTTTTGTCCCATCGAACTGAAACTAAGTTACTATCAGCTTCCAAAACAGACCCAGCACATTTGTCAGAACCAGCCGAATCGGACCACTACGGGGGTACCTCCCGTACAAACCACCCACTTGAATTCATGATCATATTCTAAAAACTTTATTGTTTTTTCGTCCTATCAAACTAAAACTTGGACACTATCAGTTTCCAATACATGCGCAGGACTTTGTCGGAACCACTCGAATCGGACCACTAGGGGGTAACTCCCGTATAAACCCACCATTTGAATTCATGATATCTATTTCCAAAACAGACCCAGCATATTTGTAAGAACCAGCCGAATCGGACCGCTGGGGGGGTGCCTCCCATACAAACCACCCACTTGAATTCAGGTTCTTACTAGAAAAACTTTTTTTGTTTTTTGTCCTATCGAACTGAAACTTAGATATTATCAGCTTCCAAGACAGACCCAAGATATTTGTCTGAACCAACCGAATCGAACCACTATGGAGGGTACCTCCCATACAAACCACCCACTTGAATTCATGATCATATTCTAAAAACTTTATTGTTTTTTCGTCCTATCAAACTAAAACTTGGACACTATCAGTTTCCAATACATGCGCAGGACTTTGTCGGAACCACTCGAATCGGACCACTAGGGGGTAACTCCCGTATAAACCCACCATTTGAATTCATGATATCTATTTCCAAAACAGACCCAGCATATTCGTAAGAACCAGCCAAATCGGACCACTACGGGGTAACCTCCCATACAAGCCTCCCATTTGATTTCAGGTTCTTATTAGCGAAACTGTTTTGTTTTTTGTCCCATCGAACTGAAACTTAGTTACTATAAGCGTCCAAAACAGACCCACCATATTTGTAAGAACCAGCCGAATCGGACCACTACGGAGTAACCTCCCATACAAACCACCCATTTGAATTCAGGTTCTTGAACACTATCAGTTTCCGATACAAGCGCAGGACTTTGTCGGAACCTCTCGAATCGGGCCACTAAGGGGGTAATTCATGTTCTTCCTTAAAAAACTTTTTTGGTTTTTGTCCTATCGAACTGAAACTTAGACAGTATCAGTTTCCAAAACAGACCCAGCACATTTGGCAGAACCAACCGAATCGAACTACTGTGGAGGGTATCTCCCATACACTAAGGGGGTAATTCATGTTCTTCTTTAAAAAACTTTTTTGGTTTTTGTCCTATCGAACTGAAACTTAGACAGTATCAGTTTCCAAAACAGACCCAGGACATTTGGCAGAACCAACCGAATCAAACCTCTATGGTGGGTACCTCCCATACAAACCACCCATTTGAATTCATGTTCTTATTCAGAAAAATTTTTGGTTTTTGTCCTATCGAACTGAAGCTTGGACACATCAGTCTCCGATACATGCGCAGGACTTTGTCGGAACCACTCGAATCGGGCCACTAGGAGGGTACCTCCCATACAAACCAACCATTTGAATTCATGATCTTATTAGAAAAACTTTTTTGTTTTTTGTCCTATCGAACTGAAACTTAGACACTATCAGTTTCCGATACATGCACAGGACTTTGTTGGAACCAGCCGAATCGGACCACTACGAGGGTACTTTCTATAGAAACAACCCTTTAGAATTCAGGTTCTTTTTAGAAAATTTTTTTTGATTTTTGTCCCATCGAACTGAAACTTAGTTACTATCAGCTTCCGATACATGCGCAGGACTTTATCGGAACCACTCGAATCGGACCACTGGGGGGTGCCTCCCGTACAATCCACCCATTTGAATTCAGGTTCTTATTAGAAAAACTTTTTTGTTTTTTGTCCTATCGAACTGAAACTTAGATATTATCAGCTTCCAAGACAGACCCAAGATATTTGTCTGAACCAACCGAATCGAACCACTATGGAGGGTACCTCCCATACAAACCACCCATTTGAATTCATGTTCTTATTCAAAGAAATTTTTTGGTTTTTGTCCTATCGAAGTGAAGCTTGGACACATCAGTCTCCGATACATGCGCAGGACTTTGTCGGAACCACTCGAATCGGGCCATTAGGGGGGTACCTCCCATACAAACCAACCATTTGAATTCATGATCTTATTAGAAAAACTTTTTTGTTTTTTGTCCTATCGAACTGATATTTAGACACTATCAGTTTCCGATACATGCACAGGACTTTGTTGGAACCAGCCGAATCGTACCACGGGGGGGGTGCCTCCCGTACAAACCACCCATTTGAATTCAGGTTCTCATTAGAAACACTTTTTTGTTTTTTGTCCTATCGAACTGAAACTTGAACACTATCAATTTCCAAAACAGACCCAAGATATTTGTCTGAACCAACCGAATCGAACCACTATGGAGGGTACCTCCCATACAAACCACCCATTTGAATTCATGTTCTTATTCAAAAAACTTTTT
The DNA here is from genome assembly GCA_037043295.1 of Amiota minor. Classification (NCBI taxonomy): domain Eukaryota; kingdom Metazoa; phylum Arthropoda; class Insecta; order Diptera; family Drosophilidae; genus Amiota; species Amiota minor. The sequence continues at coordinate 42,517 of JBAMAW010000450.1, forward strand.
TGGTTTTTGTCCTATCGAACTGAAGCTTGGACACATCAGTCTGCGATACATGCGCAGGACTTTGTCGGAACCACTCGAATCGGGCCATTAGGGGGGTACCTCCCATTCAAACCACCGATTTGAATTCATGTTTTTCTTTAAAAAATTTTTTTTGGTTTCTGTCCTATCGAACTGAAACTTAGACAGGATGAATTTCCAAAATAGACCCAGTAAATTTGTCGGAACCAGCTGAATCGGACCACTACGGGGGTACCTCCCATTCGAACCACCGATTTGAATTCATGTTTTTCTTTAAAAATTTTTTTTGGTTTTTGTCCTATCGAACTGAAACTTAGACAGTATGAATTTCCAAAATAGACCCAGCATATTTGTAAGAACCAGCCGAATCGGACCACTGGGGGGGTAACCTCCCATAGAAAGCACCCATTTGAATTCAGGTTCTTATTAGCAAAACTGTTTTGTTTTTTGTCCTATCGAACTGAAACTTAGATACTATCAGCTTCCAAGACAGACCCATGACATTTGGCAGAACCAACCGAATCGAACCTCTATGGAGGGTACCTCCCATACAAACCACCCATTTGAATATATGTTCTTATTCAAAAAACTTTTTTGTTTTTTGTCCTATCGAACTGAAACTTGAACACTATCAGTTTCCGATACATGCACAGGACTTTGTTGGAACCACTCGAATCGGACCACTACGAGGGTACTTTCTATAGAAACAACCCTTTAGAATTCAGGATCTTTTTAGAAATTTTTTTTTGATTTTTTGTCCCATCGAACTGAAACTTAGTTACTATCAGCTTCCAAAACAGACCCAGCACATTTGTCAGAACCAGCTGAATCGGACCACTACGGAGGGTACCTCCCGTACAAACCACTCATTTGAATTCATGATCATATTAGAAAAACTTTTTTGTTTTTTGTAGTATCGAACTGAAACTTAGATACTATCAGTTTCCGATACATGCGCAGGACTTTGTCGGAACCACTCGAATCGGACCACTGGGGGGGTGCCTCCCGTACAAACCACCTATTTGAATTCAGGTTCTCATTAGAAACACTTTTTTGTTTTTTGTCCTATCGAACTGAAACTTGAACACTATCAGTTTCCGATACATGCGCAGGACTTTGTCAGAACCAGCCGAATCGGACCACTACGGGGGTACCTCCCGTACAAACCACCCACTTGAATTCATGATCATATTCTAAAAACTTTATTGTTTTTTCGTCCTATCAAACTAAAACTTGGACACTATCAGTTTCCAATACATGCGCAGGACCTTGTCGGAACCACTCGAATCGGACCACTAGAGGGTAACTCCCGTATAAACCCACCATTTGAATTCATGATATCTATTTCCAAAACAGACCCAGCATATTTGTAAGAACCAGCCGAATCGGACCACTGGGGGGGTGCCTCCCATACAAACCACCCACTTGAATTCAGGTTCTTACTAGAAAAACTTTTTTTGTTTTTTGTCCTATCGAACTGAAACTTGAACACTATCAATTTTCAAAACAGACCCAGCATATTTGTCAGAACCAGCCGAATCGGACCACTACGGGGGTACCTCCCGTACAAACCACCCATTTGAATTCATGATCATATTAGAAAAACCTTTTTGTTTTTTGTCCTATCGAACTGAAACTTAGACACTATCAGTTTCCGATACATGCGCAGGACATTTATCGGAAACAGCCGAATCGGACCACTACGAGGGTACTTTATATAGAAACAACCCTTTAGAATTCAGGTTCTTTTTAGAAATTTTTTTTTGATTTATTGTCCCATCGAACTGAAACTTAGCTACTATCAGCTTCCAAAACAGACCCAGCACATTTGTCAGAACCAGCCGAATCGGACGTCTACGGGGGGTACCTCCCGTACAAACCACCCATTTGAATTCATGATCATATTAGAAAAACCTTTTTGATTTTTGTCCTATCGAACTGAAACTTAGACACTATCAGCTTCCGATACATGCGCAGGACATTTGTCGGAAACAGCCGAATCGGACCACTACGGGGGGTACCTCCCATACAAACGACCCATTTGAATTAAGTTTCTTATTAGAAAAACATTTATGCTTTTTGTCCTATCGAACTGAAATTTAGATACTGTCAGCTTCCAAAACAGACCCAGCATATTTGCCAGAACCAGCCGAATCGGACCACTACGGAGGTACCTTCCATACAAACCACTCATTTGAATTCATGTTCTTATTCAAATAACATTTTTATTTTCTGTCCCATCGAACTGAAACTTGGACACTATCAGTCTCCGATACATGCGCATTACATTTGATGGAACCAGCCGAATCGGACAATTACGGAGGTACCTTCCATACAAACCATCCATTTGAATTCAGCATCTTATTAGAAAAACTTTTTTGTTTTTTTTCCCCATCGAACTGAAACTTAGTTACTATCAGCTTCCGATAAATGCGCAGGACTTTGTAGGAACCAGCCGAATCGGACCACTACGGGGGTACCTTCCATACAAACAACCCATTTGAATTCAGGTTCTTATTTGAAAAACTTTTTTGTTTTTTTGTCCCATCGAACTGAAACTGAGTTACTATCAGCTTCCAAAACAGACCCAGGACATTTTGCAGAACCAGCCGAATCGGACTACTACGGAGGTACCTTCCATACAAACAACCCATTTGAATTCAGGTTCTTATTAGAAAAACTTTTTTGTTTTTTTGTCCCATCGTACTAAAACTTAGTTACTATCAGCTTCCGATACATGCGCAGGACTTTGTCGGAAGCAATCGAATCAGAAACTTAGTTACTATCAGCTTCCAAAACAGACCCAGCACATTTGTCGGAACCAGCCGAATCGGACCACTATGGGCGGTACCTCCCATACAAACGACCCATTTGAATTAATGTTCTAATTAGAAAAACATTTATGTTTTTTGTCCTATCGAACTAAAATTTAGATACTGTAAGCTTCCAAAACAGACCCAGCATATTTGTCGGAACCAGCCGAATCGGACCACTACGGGGGTACCTTCCATACAAACCACTCATTTGAATTCATGTTCTTATTCAAATAACTTTTTTATTTTCTGTCCTATCGAACTGAAACTTAGACACTATCAGTCTCCGATACATGCGCAGGACATTTGATGGAACCAGCCAAATCGGACTACTACGGAGGTACCTTCCATACAAACAACCCATTTGAATTCAGGTTCTTATTAGAAAAACTTTTTTGTTTTTTTGTCCCATCGTACTGAAACTTAGTTACTATCAGCTTCCGATACATGCGCAGGACTTTGTCGGAGGCAATCGAATCAGAAACTTAGTTACTATCAGCTTCCAAAACAGACCCAGCACATATGTCAGAACCAGCCGAATCGGACCACTACGGGGGGTACCTCCCGAATAAACCACCCATTTGAATTCATGATCATATTAGAAAAACTTTTTTGTTTTTTGTCCTATTGAACTGAAACTTAGATACTATCATTTTCCGATACATGCGCAGGACTTTGTCGGAACCACTCTAATCGGACCACTGGGGGGGTGCCTCCCGTACAAACCACCCATTTGAATTCAGGTTCTCATTAGAAAAATTTTTTTGTTTTTTGACCTATCGAACTGAAACTTGAACACTATCAGTTTCCGATACATGCACAGGACTTTGTTGGAACCAGCCGAATCGGACCGCTACGAGGGTACTTTCTATAGAAACAACCCTTTAGAGTTCAGGTTCTTTTTAGAAAATTTTTTTTGATTTTTGTCCCATCGAACTGAAACTTAGTTACTATCAGCTTCCAAAACAGACCCAGCACATTTGTCAGAACCAGCCAAATCGGACCACTACGGGGGGTACCTCCCGTACAAACCACCCATTTGAATTCATGATCATATTAGAAAAACTTTTTTGTTTTTTGTCCTATCGAACTGAAACTTATCAGTTTCCGATACATGCGCAGGACTTTGTCGGAACCAGCCGAATCGGACCACTACGAGGGTACTTTCTATAGAAACAACCCTTTAGAATTCAGGTTCTTTTTAGAAAAATTTTTTTGATTTTTGTCCCATCGAACTGAAACTTAGTTACTATCAGCTTCCGATACATGCGCAGGACTTTGTCGGAACCACTCGAATCGGACCACTGGGGGGTGCCTCCCGTACAATCCACCCATTGGAATTCAGGTTCTTATTAGAAAAACTTTTTTGTTTTTTGTCCTATCGAACTGAAACTTAGATATTATCAGCTTCCAAGACAGACCCAAGATATTTGTCTGAACCAACCGAATCGAACCACTATGGAGGGTACCTCCCATACAAACCACCCATTTGAATTCATGTTCTTATTCAAAAAACTTTTTTGGTTTTTGTCCTATCGAACTGAAGCTTGGACACATCAGTACATGCGCAGGACTTTGTCGGATCCACTCGAATCGGGCCATTAGGGGGGTACCTCCCATACAAACCAACCATTTGAATTCATGATCTTATTAGAAAAACTTTTTTGTTTTTTGTCCTATCGAACTGATACTTAGACACTATCAGTTTCCGATACATGCACAGGACTTTTTTGGAACCAGCCGAATCGGACCACTGGGGGGGTTCCTCCCGTACAAACCACCCATTTGAGTTCAGGTTCTCATTAGAAACACTTTTTTGTTTTTTGTCCTATCGAACTGAAACTTGAACACTATCAATTTCCAAAACAGACCCAGCATATTTGTAAGAACCAGCCGAATCGGACCACTACGGTGTAACCTCCCATACAAACCACCCATTTGAATTCAGGTTCTTATTAGCAAAACTGTTTTGTTTTTTGTCCTATCGAACTGAAACTTAGATATTATCAGCTTCCAAGACAGACCCAAGATATTTGTCTGAACGCAACCGAATCGAACCACTATGGAGGGATACCTCCCATACAAACCAACCATTTGAATTCATGTTCTTATTCAAAAAACTTTTTTGGTTTTTGTCCTATCGAACTGAAGCTTGGACACATCAGTCTCCGATACATGCGCAGGACTTTGTCGGAACCACTCGAATCGGGCCATTAGGGGGTACCTCCCATACAAACCACCCATTTGAATTCATGTTCATATTCAAAAAACTTGTTTGGTTTTTGTCCTATCGAACTGAAACTTAGACACTATCAGTTTCCGATACATGCGCAGGACTTTGTCGGAACCACTCGAATCGGACCACTAGGGGGTGCCTCCCGTACAAACCACCCATTTGAATTCAGGTTCTTATTAGCAAAACTGTTTTGTTTTTTGTCCTATCGAACTGAAACTTAGATACTATCAGCTTCCAAGACAGACCCAAGATATTTGTCTGAACCAACCGAATCGAACCACTATGGAGGGTACCTCCCATACAAACCAACCATTTGAATTCATGATCTTATTAGAAAAACTTTTTTGTTTTTTGACCTATCGAACTGAAACTTGAACACTATCAGTTTCCGATACATGCACAGGACTTTGTTGGAACCAGCCGAATCGGACCACTACGAGGGTACTTTCTATAGAAACAACCCTTTAGAATTCAGGTTCATTTTAGAAAATTTTTTTTGATTTTTTGTCCTAACGAACTGAAACTTAGACACTATCAGTTTCCGATACATGCGCAGGACTTTGTCGGAACCACTCGAATCGTGTCATTAGGGGGGTACCTCCCATACAAACCAACCATTTGAATTCATGATCTTATTAGAAAAACTTTTTTGTTTTTTGTCCTATCGAACTGAAACTTAGACACTATCAGTTTCCGATACATGCGCAGGACATTTATCGGAAACAGCCGAATCGGACCACTACGAGGGTACTTTCTATAGAAACAACCCTTTAGAATTCAGGTTCTTTTTAGAAAAATTTTTTTGATTTATTGTCCCATCGAACTGAAACTTAGCTTCTATCAGCTTCCAAAACAGACCCAGCACATTTGTCAGAACCAGCCGAATCGGACGTCTACGGGGGGTACCTCCCGTACAAACCACCCATTTGAATTCATGATCATATTAGAAAAACCTTTTTGATTTTTGTCCTATCGAACTGAAACTTAGACACTATCAGTTTCCGATACATGCGCAGGACATTTGTCGGAAACAGCCGAATCGGACCACTACGGGGGGTACCTCCCATACAAACGACCCATTTGAATTAAGGTTCTTATTAGAAAAACATTTATGCTTTTTGTCCTATCGAACTGAAATTTAGATACTGTCAGCTTCCAAAACAGACCCAGCATATTTGCCAGAACCAGCCGAATCGGACCACTACGGAGGTACCTTCCATACAAACCACTCATTTGAATACATGTTCTTATTCAAATAACATTTTTATTTTCTGTCCCATCGAACTGAAACTTGGACACTATCAGTTTCCGATACATGCGCAGGACATTTGATGGAACCAGCCGAATCGGACCATTACGGAGGTACCTTCCATACAAACCATCCATTTGAATTCAGCATCTTATTAGAAAAACTTTTTTGTTTTTTTTCCCATCGAACTGAAACTGAGTTACTATCAGCTTCCAAAACAGACCCAGGACATTTTGCAGAACCAGCCGAATCGGACTACTACGGAGGTACCTTCCATACAAACAACCCATTTGAATTCAGGTTCTTATTAGAAAAACTGTTTTGTTTTTTTTGTCCCATCGTACTGAAACTTAGTTACTATCAGCTTCCGATACATGCGCAGGACTTTGTCGGAAGCAATCGAATCAGAAACTTAGTTACTATCAGCTTTCGATACATGCACAGGACATTTGATGGAACCAGCCGAATCGGAACACTACGGGGGTACCTCCCATACAATCCACCCATTTGAATTCAGGTTCTTATTAGAAAAACTGTTTTGTTTTTTTCCTATCGAACTGAATCTTAGGTACTATCAGCTTCCAAGACAGACCCAAGATATTTGTCAGAACCAAACGAATCGAACCACTATGGAGGGTACCTCCCATACCAACCACACATTTGAATTCATGTTCTTATTAAAAAAATTGTATTGTTTTCTCGTCCTATCAAACTTAAACTTAGACACTATCAGTTTCCAATACATGCGCAGGACTTTGTCGGAGCCACTCGAATCGGACCACTAGGGGGTACCTCCCATACAAACGATCCATTTGAATTAATGTTCTTATTAGAAAAACATTTATGTTTTTTGTCCGATCGAACTGAATTTCAGATACTATCAGTTTCCGATACATGCGCAGGACATTTATCGGAAACAGCCGAATCGGACCACTACGAGGGTACTTTCTATAGAAACAACCCTTTAGAATTCAGGTTCTTTTTAGAAAAATTTTTTTGATTTATTGTCCCATCGAACTGAAACTTAGCTACTATCAGCTTCCAAAACAGACCCAGCACATTTGTCAGAACCAGCCGAATCGGACGTCTACGGGGGGTACCTCCCATGCAAACCACCCATTTGAATTCAGGTTCTTATTCAAATAACTTTTTTATTTTCTGTCCTATCGAACTGAAACTTAGACACTTTCAGTCTCCGATACATGCGCAGGACATTTGATGGAACCAGCCGAATCGGAACACTACGGGGGTGTACCTCCCATACAATCCACCCATTCGAATTCAGGTTCTTATTAGAAAAACTGTTTTGTTTTTTTCCTATCGAACTGAATCTTAGGTACTATCAGCTTCCAAGACAGACCCAAGATATTTGTCAGAACCAAACGAATCGAACCACTATGGAGGGTACCTCCCATACCAACCACACATATGAATTCATGTTCTTATTAAAAAAATTGTATTGTTTTTTCGTCCTATCAAACTTAAACTTAGATACTATCAGTTTCCAATACATGCGCAGGACTTTGTCGGAACCACTCGAATCGGACCACTAGGGGGTACCTCACATACAAACGACCCATTTGAACTAATGTTCTTATTAGAAAAACATTTATGTTTTTTGTCCTATCGAACTGAAATTTAGATACTGTTAGCTTCCAAAACGGACCCAGCATATTTGTCAGAACCAGCCGAATCGAACCACCACGGGGGTACCTCCCATGCAAACCACCCATTTGAATTCAGGTTCTTATTCAAATAACTTTTTTATTTTCTGTCCTATCGAACTGAAACTTAGACACTTTCAGTCTCCGATACATGCGCAGGACATTTGATGGAACCAGCCGAATCGGAACACTACGGGGGTACCTCCCATACAAACCAACCATTTGAATTCAGGTTCTAATTAGAAAAACTTTTTTGTTTTTTTGTCCCATCCAACTGAAACTTAGATACTATCAGCTTCCAAAACAGACCCAGGATATTTGCCGGAATCTGTGTGAATCGGACAACCACGGGGGTACCTTCCATACAAACAACACATTTGAATTCAGGTTCTTATTAGAAAAACTTTTTGTTTCTTTTGTCCCATCGAACTGAAACTTAGTTACTATCAGCTTCCAAAGCAAACCCAGCACATTTGTAAGAATTAGCCGAATCGGACCACTACGGGGTACCTCCCATATAAGCCACCCATTTGAATTCATGTTCTTCTTTAAAAAAACTTTTTCAGTTTTTGTCCTATCCATCTGAAACTTAGAAAGTATGAGTTTCCAAAACAGACCCAGGACATTTGTCAGAACCAACCGAATCGGACCACTACGGGGGGTACCTCCCATACAAACCACCCATTTGAATTCATGTTCTTAATAGAAAAACTTTTTGTTTTTTTTGTCCTATCGAACTGAAACTTGGACACTATCAGTTTCCAATACATGCGCAAAATATTTGTCGGAACCACTAGAATCGGAACACTAGGGGGTACCTCCCGTATAAACCACCCATTTGAATTCATGATCTTATTAGAAAAACTTTTTTGTTTTTTTGTCCTAGCGAACTGAATCTTAGACACTATCAGTTTCCGATACATGCGCAAAACATTTGTCGGAACTAGCCGAATCGGACCACTAGGGGGGTACCTTCCATACAAACAACCCATTTGAATTCACGTTCTTATTAGAAAAACTTTTTTGTTTTTTGTCCTATCGAACTGAAACTTAGACACTATCAGTTTCCGATACATGCGCAGGACATTTGTCGGAACCAGCCGTATCGGAATACTAGGGGGGTACCTTCCATACAAACAACCCATTTGAATTCACGTTCTTATTCAAAAAACTTTTTTGTTTTTTGTCTAATCAAACTGAAACTTGGACACTATCAGTCTCCGATACATGCGCAGGACATTTGATGGAACCAGCCGAATCGGAACACTACGGGGGTAACTTCCATACAAACCACCCATTTGAATTCATGTTCTTCTTTAAAAAACTTTTTCGGTTTTTGTCCTATCAAACCGAAACTTAAACAGAATCAGTTTCCAAAACAGACCCAGGACATTTGTCAGAAAGAACCGAATCGGGCCACTACGGGGGGTACCTCCCATACAAACCACCCATTTCAATTCATGTTCTTATTCAAAAAACTTTATTGTTTTTCGTCCTATCTATCTGAAACTTGGACACTATCAGTCTCCGATACATGCGCAAAACATTTGCCGGAACCACTCGAATCGGATCATTACGGGGGTACCTCCCATACAAACCACCCATTTAAATTCAGGTTCTTATTAGAAAATCTTTTTTTTTTTTGTCCTATCGAACTGAAACTTAGATACTGTCAGCTTCCAAGACAGACCCAAGATATTTGTCAGAACCAAACGAATCGAACTAATATGGGGATACCTCCCATACAAACCACCCATATGAATTCATGATCTTATTAGAAAAACCTTTTTTGTTTTTTGTCTAATCGAACTGAAACTTAGACACTATCAGCTTCCGTTACGTGCGCAGGAATTTGTCGGAACCAGCCGAATCGGACCACTACGGGGGGTACCTCCCATACAAACCACCCATTTCAATTCATGTTCTTATTCAAAAAACTTTATTGTTTTTAGTCCAATCAAATAGAAACTTGGACACTATCAGTCTCCGATACATGCGCAAAACATTTGCCGGAACCACTCGAATCGGATCACTACGGGGGTACCTCCCATACAAACCACCCATTTGAATTCAGGTTCTTATTAGAAAAACTTATTTGTTTTTGTCCTATCGAACTGAAACTTAGATACTGTCAGCTTCCAAGACAGACCCAAGATATTTGTCAGAACCAAACGAATCGAACTACTATGGGGATACCTCCCATACAAACCACCCATTTGAATTCATGATCTTATTAGAAAAACCTTTTTTGTTTTTTGTCTAATCGAACTGAAACTTAGACACTATCAGTTTCCGATACGTGCGCAGGAATTTGTCGGAACCAGTCGAATCGGACCACTACGGGGGGTACGTCCCATACAAACCACCGATTTGAATTCATGATCTTATTAGAAAGACTTTTTTGTTTTTTGTCCTGTCGAACTGAAACTTAGTTACTATCAGCTTTCAAAACAGGCCTAGCACATTTGTCAGAACCAGCCGAATCGGACCACTACGGAGGGTACCACTTATTTGTATTCATGTTCTTATTCAAATAACTATTTTATTTTCTGTCCTATCGAACTGAAACTTAGACACTATCAGTTTCCGATACGTGCGCAGGAATTTGTCGGAACCAGCCCAATCGGGCCACTACGGGGGGTACGTCCCATACAAACCACCGATTTGAATTCATGATCTTATTAGAAAAACTTTTTTGTTTTTTGTCCTGTCGAACTGAAACTTAGTTACTGTCAGCTTTCAAAACAGGCCTAGCACATTTGTCAGAACCAGCCGAATCGGACCACTACGGGGGGTACCACTTATTTGAATTCATGTTCTTATTCAAATAACTATTTTATTTTCTATCCTATCGAACTGAAACTTAGACACTATCAGTTTCCGATATGTGCGCAGGAATTTGTCGGAACCAGCCGAATCGGACCACTACGGGGGTACGTCCATACAAACCACCGATTTGAATTCATGATCTTATTAGAAAGACTTTTTTGTTTTTTGTCCTGTCGAACTGAAACTTAGTTACTATCAGCTTTCAAAAAAGGCCTAGCACATTTGTCAGAACCAGCCGAATCGGACCACTGGGGGTTCCTCCCGTACAAACCACCCATTTGAATTCATGATCTTATTAGAAAAACTTTTTTGTTTTTTTGTCTAATCGAACTGAAACATAGATACTATCAGCTTCCAAAACAGACCTAGCACATTTGTCAGAACCAGCCCAATCGTACCACTAGGGGGGTACCTCCCGTACAAACCACCCATTTGAATTCATGATCTTATTAGAAAAACTTTTTTGTTTTTTTTCCTATCGAACTGAAACTTAGACACTATCAGTCTCCAATACATGCGCAGGACATTTGTAGGAACCAGCCGTATCGGACCACTAGGGGGGTACCTCCCGTACAAACCACCCATTTGAATCCATGTTCTTATTCAAAAAACTTTATTGTTTTTCGTCCTATCAAACTGAAACTTGGACACTATTAGGCTCCGATACATGCGCAGGATATTTGTCGGAACCAGCCCAATCGGACCACTAGGAGGGGTACCTGCCATACAAACCAACCATTTGAATACTACAATGAAACATGCACTGCGTCCCGTGAAGAGTATTTCATCTTCGGCATAGTCGAAGATAACCTTCTTTCTAGTTTTTCATAATTTTAACATTAGTATTATATAAATATGCCTTCCCGATCAAGTTTAACTGATAGAAATCAGCGTACACGCCTGAGAAATTACATGGGATCAGTTAGAAATGTCATCGCAAATACTTCAAATGAACTAGATATTGATTTATTGAGTGGAACGTATAAAATTGCATTGAATTCAATTCCCCGTAATTTTGCGTCTTTTAGCTGTGGGTCTTTAATATTACGTTGTCATTTCTGTTCAGCAAAACATTTTCATTCTGATATTACTTTACGTAAAACTAGCACTTTTACTTTGGGTTGTCATAAAAGAAAACTTGCATTACCACCCCTCATTCAAAATGTTCTTTTTATGAATTTAGTTCAAGGTTTGAACTCAGATGACAATGTCATGTAACAACGCTCTAAGAATTACTTTGATAATATCCGCTGTTATAATGCTTCATTTGCAATGATAAGTTCTGAATTTATATTAGATTACAGAGCTTTGAATGGAGTTTATCATTTCAAGATTTATAGCGCATGTAAATGTATTTGTACGTTCTTTTAGGTCAATGTCTGAATATTGTCACCGCCCTGAAAATACAAATGCTAATGTGTGTATCATGATTAAGGTGAATAAAGAGTGTGATCTTCGTCGATATAACGATGCTAATCAGACAGCTATTTGTAGAAGCGATGACGGTGAACCGCCTTTTGAGAGGTATGATTATTTTTTCGTATTTTCACGAGAACTTCATAATGTTTCTGTTTTGGACTCTTCATTAGATCTGTGGCATATCCTTTGTTGTTTCCTAATGGTGATACAGGTTGACATGTAAATATGCAACATAACATTGCTTCTACTACTAATTCTTATGCTCCTCCAAACAAAGTTACTATGTTACAGTATACATATTATCGTCTTGCTTTTCATGATGATTTTAGTCTTCTGCATTCTTCCCAAAAATTGTTAATTCAATGGATCGTTGATATGTACGCTCAAATTGAAAGTACCAGATTACATTTCATTAAACAAAACCAGGCTGTTCTACTTGCTGACCTTTATAATAACTTAAGTTATTTTATAAATCAGAATCCAAATACCATATGATTCGAGAGTTGGTCATTAAGTAATTTTGCTTTCCACATTCATAGGTTCTACTCGAAATATGTTTCAGAAATACATAGATGCTATGTGCAAGTTATGGTAACAGTTGGAAGACGCTGGAAACGCAAACCTTTCAAAGCTTTCAGCAGAACTGTGATAGGCTAGGTAATACCGTTGTAACTGGTGCAAGATAAAGCAAGGGGAAAACGATACACAGCAAATTAGTAAGAGTTTAGTCTGAGTCTGAAAGTAACACTGAAAGCATGGAGTGCCGATTTAAACGGACAAAAATAATAAAATGATAATTATTATTATTATTATGAAATTGGCGCCAGAGCAAAAATTAAAAAAAAAAAAAGAGAAAAAAAAAACTGATTTCTTTTTTATTTTTCGTTTGTTTATTGTAACTATTATTTGAGTTTTGTTTTACAATAATAATGCAATATAAAAATATATTTTTCATTTTTTTCAGAATATTATGAAAAGGTTTATGGACCTTTGTCGTTTATATTGGACAAAATAGTTTCAATAGAATTAGGACAAGAAACTTTAAAGATCCTTACCAGCACGTATAGAGATTAAGCCTTAGACACATTCATACGAGGGTTGAATGGAGACCTCCCACGTATCGTGAGTGTGAAAGCCCCTACGAGCTTACCTGAAGCGCTAAGTATGTGTCATAAATTATATAACCTCAAATTCAGATCTAACCATGCGAAAAATGTCGTGCACGGTCCAATTGTTAAACAGACTCAACATCAAGAAGTGTCTCGACTATTCTTCCCACAACTAGCTACGACACCCAAGCCAATAGACCCTTCACTTCAGACAGTGCAAATCAAGAAAAATTTTAGACCCAATTATGTAGCACGTTCTCAATACAACAATCAATCATATTTTAACTGGCCTGCAACGCAATCAAATCAATTAAAACGATCTGTATTAAATGGTATGCAACAACCAAATAAGCAACAAAGGAACTTCAATACTGAAAACCTTACATCCAACGAAATTTATTTTTGTACAGAAGGAAACTTTTCACACCAAAACAGTCAATCAGTAGAAAATCAAGATTACTATCAAGTCTCTGCTGAAAATGCGGATATTATCTCGGAAGAAACTAGTAGTAATGATGATTATTAGGTTCTTCCACATTACCATATTTCTCTTTTCAGATGAAAAATGGTAATGAGTTGAAATTCCTGTTAGATACCGGTTCTAATAAGAATTACTTTAAAAAAAATTTGATCAGAAATCTTGTTGAAAATATTGCTTCCTTCTATGCAAACTCAGTAAGTGGAACAATTCAGATCACCCATCATGCGAATATTGATATCTTCGACCCTACAATAGGTAAAATCAAATTTTTTTCTCCCTGGTCTGCATACCTTGGACGGAATTATTGGTAATAACAGCTTGAAGGAACTAGGAAGGAATTAGATGAAGCAGACATAACTATTCTAAAATCAATAATAGATCAAAGCAGTACAATTTTTGCTGAACCCAACAAAGAACTTACCTTAATGACTAACGTTCAAGGTGAAATTAGAACAAGGGATATCAGAACGATCTACTCAAGGTTATATCCCTACCCAATGGCCTTAAATACCAAAATAGATGCCCAAATAAAGGAATTGTTAAGAGATTGTATTATTAAGCCATCACGGTCCCTTACATCTCCCCGGTATGGATTGTACCAAAAAAAGAAGATCCCACTTGTATAAAAAAATATCGCATCGTGCTAGATCATAGGAAATTAAATGAAAATACCACACCCGATTGCTATCCTGTGCCAGATATTAACGCCATTCTTGAAATTCTTGGTTATTGTAAATTCTTTACGACTCTAGATTTAAAAAAGGGATTCCATCAAATGTGTCTTAAAGAAGTTGACATTGAGAAAACCGCCTTCTCAATTAATAACGGGAAATATGAATCACGTCTTCTCTTTGGTCTTCGAAACGCTCCTGCAATTTTTCAATGGGTCACTATCGTACGTTCATACAGGGGTACGCAGAGATAGCCAAACCTTTGACTTGACGTCTATTCATAGAGGCGAATTAGGCAGAACACGTAGGTCAATATCAAAGAAAACCCGTATCAGCTAAACGCAGGGCAAATAAAAGCATTTCAACAACTCAAGAACTGTCTAATTTCGGATTTACAATGCTTCAAATTACGCACTTGGCGCTGTTCTTTCCCAGAAAAGTCGACCTATCACTTTTATTTTAAAGACATTAAGTTGACAAGACAAAAACTATGAATGAAAAAATGAAAGAGAGATGTTCGCCATAATTTGGGCTTTGGGAAACCGTCGTAATTTCTTGTACGGCAGTAGGAAAAAAAATAAATCTTTACTGACGAGCAACCTTTAACTTATGCCCTCAGTAATAAAATCTCGAATTCAAAATTAAAACGTTGGAAGACCCTTTTACACGAGTATAATTATGAACTTCTTAACAAACCAGGCTGTACCAACGTGGTAGCTGATTTGCTTTCAATACCACCTCAATTTAACGTAAATTCTGTAACCGCAACTGTCCATTTCAGTTGTAGACCATCGAAAGATCTTGTCCCATTGATTGAAACTCCCATCAATGTATTTAAGAATCAATTGGTCTTAAACATTTCCGACAATACCTCATAGGAGTGGAAAACTTTATTTCCTGCATACCACCGTCATACTATAAATGATGTTGATTATAGTCATACGAAATTAATTGACCTGTTAAACCAGTATCTTAGCCTTTCCGTTATCACCTGCATTAAAACTCCAGAACATGTCATGTTAAAAACACAACAAGTGTATCTTAAATATTTTAGAAATTGTAAAACGCGTTTCACTCAATTAGAATAAGTAGATATAACTGACCAAAAAGAACAAGAAAATTTTATGGTTAATACGCATAGCCGAGCACATAGAAACGCTAAGGAAAATAAAAAACATATCCTCGAAAAATATATTAGAGTCCGCTGTTAATGAATACATTCATTACACTCTACTACCGGGAAAAAACCAGTTGAACTTTTTTTGGAATACCCTCAACTTATGGAGCTGAAGACTATGAAAAATGAGACTTACCAATTATAGAAGATTGATAGAAAAACTGGGAAGGGCTCTAAATTATCAAAATGAAAAGAAACAACCAATAACGCAGTACAAACGAGGTGACGAGATTTATGTTAGACAAACCAGATGTTGGGAACAAAACTGTCAAAAAGATATAAAAGAGAAACAAGAATTCGGTAATTATAACAGAAGCGGAAAAACAGATGCATAAAAGCAATATTAGAAATTGAAAATCATGTTATTATCAAACGTTTGAACCAATCGGGGACGATTGGATTTTAAGCAGGGAGGAGTTATGGTAACAGTTGGGAGACACTGGAAAGGCAAAGCTTTCAAAGCTTTTAGCAGAAGAACTGTGATAGGCTAGGTAATATCGATGTAACGGGTGCAAGATAAAGCAAGGAGAAAACGATACACAGCTGATTAGAAAGAGCTGTGCTGGACTGCTTTGAATAATAGTTTTCTATCTTTAGTTTGTTCTGAGTCTGAAAGTGACACTGAAAGCACATAGTGTGGATTTAAACGGACTGAAATAATAAAATGATAATTATTATTATTCTTATGATAATTTGTATTGTTCATAACTATGACATGTAATCCAAATTGGCCCGAAATTATCGAAACCTTAAATGGGACTAAGGCTCACTTTCGACCTGATATTGTTGTTCGCGTTTTCAAAATTAAATTGAATGAACTGATCAACTTGATAGTTAAAAACCACACAATCGGTAAAATTGATGCTATTATTTACACCATTGAATTTCAAAAACGTGGTCTTCTGCACATATTTTGTTGACTTTGGAAAATGATGATAAAGTCGATAGTATTGATAAAATTGTTTCTGCTGAAATTCCAAAACTACATACAATAACTTATTGGGAGTACAAATTAATTCGGTCCGCTTTTTTGTGTTCAAAATGTGTTTTTTATTGAAAAAAAGTAAAAACTACATTATTCAAAGTATTGTCCGCCGGAAGCGACTACTTTTAGTGAAAAGTAATGTTCTTAATCCTAATTCAGTATGGATGCGAGAAGATAAAGATTTCTCAAAACGTACTCATGATAGTGTGAATGGTTATCCAGCATATAGACGTCGTGATTATTGTGTTTCTGTTGATGTTTGTGGGCACAGTGTTGATAATAAATTTGTGGTCCCATACAATCCGTATCTTTTAGCGAAGTATGTTTATAAAAGGTATGATTGTGCTACTTTGAATTTGGTGTTGAGAAATGTTGGGCCGAACGAAATCGTCATAGATGAGATTCGAAATTTTAGTTCCACTGAGGCTGCTTGTAGGATATTTGAATTCACAATGCATTATCAGTCTCATACAATTGTTCGGCTTGATTGCCACCTGGCTGGAAGTCAAAATACTTACTTTAGAGAAGAAAATGTGAAACAGGCCGTAGCTAATCCTCCGAGAACCAAATTATTAGCTTTCTTTGAATTGAATACAAACGTTGCTTCTGCAAATGAATTTCTGTATATTGAAATTCCAGAACATTTCGTATGGGATGGTAAAGCAAAAAAGTGGACTGTTAGAAAACGTGGGGCAGAGAAAGTTATTTCTGGAATGTATGTTGTATCTCGTAAAGTTGTCGAGTTATTTCATTTACGGTTACTTTTATTACACCTTCGTGGTGCCAAGTCTTTTGAGGATTTAAGGTTCTATAATAGGGGTCCTTACTCAATGTGTTCAAATTACCAATTCCATTATTAGAAAATTCAGTTTCAAATATCAGTCCTAACAGTAGTCAAGATAGATTCCTCAATTCTGCATCCCTGTTTATATTCGACGAAATTTCAATGTGTTCTCGCTATGCTATGAAATTAATTGATATATTGCTGATAGACTTGAGTTCGGGAGATAATAGAGACAAATGTTTTGGGGGAAAACAATTTTGTTATGCGGTAATTTTAGACAAATCCTGCCAGTTGTTCCTCTTGGTTTACGTGTTACCCAAATAGAAAATTGTATTACATCGTGGTCTGAATGATTCTATAATAGGGTTGTGTATCCTACTTTTGTGGAAGCATGCCACCCGTGAGAAATTGCATCGAATGACAACGAATGGCGTGAATCTTTAAATGAAATAAAACAAACAAAACATCCAAGACAATTGTGACAGTTATTTGGGTTTATTTGTGGTTTGGATGTTCCAGCGAATGTGTTTGTTTTATAGAATGAATTCAAAGATGATATGAGTGAAGATAATCGAACTCTTCTAATAAGCGATGATATTCTTTTGACTCATAACACTTCATGTCAAGAACTTGGTCTTCCAATCTCCGTTTATTTCCATTTTGATTCTGTTTTCAGTGATTGTACTTACTGCGGTGAAGAAGAAAATATTTTTGAAGATATGTTTAATAGCGCTAACGTAATATTATAGACAGTGTTTTACGAGAAGTTTTGAATCATGATACTGCTGATGCAGGTTGTGGGAAAACTTAGAACTCAATTTCCAGTCATTCCAGCTTTTGCGATGTGTTTTGTCATGGGTATGTTGCTGCCAGTAGAGTTCGATCACTCAATGGATTGCGCCATTTATTTCGCGATAGTACAGCTTTCACATAGAACATTGTTTACAGAGAAGTTATTAGCACTTAGAATGCGGTCGATTGTGTCGGCCGCGGGTTCCCCTAGGTCATAGCAAAAGGTAACAAAAGGAAAAATAACAAAAAGCAAACGAGCATAACTACATGCTGCATTGTAACGTTCCGACCTACTTGTTCGACACAAACAGACACCGATTAAGAAAAGAAAATGTTATTTGACTGTCATGTGTAATTTAATTATTTAAATTTGTTACATTTAACACAGAAATATGATATGTAAGTTTTGCATGTTAAATGTATTTCATTCTTCTCTTTTCCCGTCTTTACAGATCCACAAAGGCATACGATGCCTTCTCAAGCAATACGCTTGTGTGCTTGTTTGTTTGCTAGTGGTTTTTGTTTTTGGTGTACCCACGCACGTTGCCTTATATTGCCTAAAAAAGAGAGAGAGAGAGAGATGAAGATCAATTATTTCTGTTGTGTTTGCCCTTGCTTGCGAATCAACGAAATTTGTTGTATAGTTTTTGATGCTATATTTATTAAAAATGACCGAATCACTTTTTTACTATCAATATCAATCAATCGGTTGACAAACAGATGAGTAAAAGGGGTTGAGATTTTTGTCTTTGCCTATTTATATGTACATATATAGATATTAAGTATTTATTAAAATACTAGCTGTGCCCGCGACTTCGTACGCGTGGTATTCAGAGAAGAAAAATACATCAATAACCAAAGCATTAAAACATTATGCTTTGTTTTGCAGTGGTTTTCAAAACACTTAATACTTTAAAATATTATATTAAGAGTTAAAAACTGAAAAAAAAAAAAAAAATGTGTGAGTGTGCTTAGCACTCACGAGCCCTTGATGTGAAACACGTTGATTGTGTTACTAAATGAATTAATGAAAGTTTGATGCAAAATTTCAGTACTGAATTTCAATTTATTTAATATAAGCGATTATTAATAGCTCAAATATGATCTATACAGTATTGACTCTAAATCCAGAAACCTCGAGAAGACCACATCATTTCAATCACATATTATTTCATATTGTATCGTATTGATTCGTCTCTTTCTCTCTCTCTCTATCTCTCTCCCCCGCACATCATCACAAGCAAACGATGCTTTGCAATACACATACTCATACATTCACCATAACTTATTTTGCTTTGACTATTACATTCATCTCTCTTCCTCCCCTTGCACTTTTTCGATATATTATTAAACTTTGATAATTTTATATTAGCACAATATGAGTTTTGTTGTATTTTCTTTTATTTGTTTTAGTTAAAAAATTTAAGAAGGAAAAGAAAAAGAAGAAGAAAAAAAATATTATCCTGAAGGATGGGTTGAACCCACTATCTGTTGAGTCATCGGCCGAGCCGGCTCTTCATCCACTATGCTATTCAGGTACCTAAAGTGTTTCCCTCTCATGTTATTTAATTCGATTCCCCAGTTTACTATTTCTTATTTATTTATTACTAGCTGTCTCAGCGTCCGTTGCTACGCCTCAGGTAAAAAAAAATTATATTGGGAGTACACATTAGTTCGGTCCGTTTTCAGTAACACTGTTCTTACCTCTTCGAAAATGTCCGGATTTGTGTTAAATAAACAGCATTTGAGGAAAGTTTTGATTTTATTTTTTAATGGGAAGAAAAGTGCAGCTGAAGCCCATCGAATGCTTGAGGAAGTTTATGGTGAATCTGCTCCGACCGATAAGTCATGCAGAGAGTGGTTTCGACGCTTGAAAAGTGGTGATTTTAGTGTCAAAAACAAAGAGTTCCTGACCAACCCAAAAAGCTTGAAGATGAGGAATTGGAGGCTTTACTGGATGAAGATCCGTGCCAAACGCAAACTGAACTCCCAGAATCATTGTGAGTGACTCAGAAAGCAATTTCCGTTTGGTTAAAACAATTGGGATTTATTCAAAAGCAAGGATATTGGGTGCCGTAAGAGTTGAAGCCGAGAGATGTCAAAGGCCATTTTTCGCTTCGGAACTGCTTCTTCAAAGACATCAAAGGAAGGGATTTTTGCACCGGGTCGTGACAGGAGATGAAAAATGGATATACTACGATAACCCCAAGAAGAAAAAATACTATGCCAAACCTGGTGAACCCGTTCCATCATCGTCTACATCGACGCCAAAGCAAAACCTCCACGGTTCAAAGGTCATGCTCTGCATATGGTGGGACCAGACGGGTGTGGCATATTATGAACTACTAAAACCAAATGAAACCATTAATGCGGAACGTTATCAACTACAACTAATGCTTTTGAGTCGTGCATTGCGAGAAAAACGGCCAGAAACGGTCGAAAGGCATGACAAGGTGATTTTGCAACATGACAACGCTCGGCACCACGTAGCTGTAACGGTCAAAAATTAAATGGAAACGCTGAAATGGGAGGTCTTACCCCACCCGCCGTATTCTCCAGACCTTGCTCCTTCTGACTACTGGCTTTTTCGACGGATGCAAAACGATTTGGGGGGTCACTGGTTCGGGTCTTTTGAAATAGTTTCGCCAGCTTCTGGATCTGCTAAAACAGTCGCCTTTATAATATTAAATAAGTAACGCTTAGTTTGTAGTCTTGTACCATTGCATTGATTTGGCGGCTTAAGGTTATGTAGACATATAATAGGTGTGCCAATTTAAAGATTTTATTTATTTGGTAGTAGTCCAGGAGAGTTAAGAGAATTAAGGAATTCTGATGGGTAGTGAACAACGTCATCTCGATCTGTTAATGCATCCAAAGAGTTATATATTTTGGATTCTGCTGAGACTTAATGTGAAACTGCATCGTTAATCTCGTCTACGGCTGTATTTGTTGAAGTCACGATAGTTCGTTTGCAATGCCAACTGGAGTTTTTTGCTGCAAATTTTCAATATCTGGATAGATCTTACCAATAAGTTCCTCAATTGTTCTAACGCAGGTTCGTACAATATCTGACATGGTAATGCAGCCCACCTCCAAGGTGGGTGCATCGCCTATTTTTAATAGGTATTCTGCAAAAACACGTTTGAATGATGGCGTCTATAAAGATGCACGTGCATATTAACAAACAATTTTCGTTTTTGTATACTTGTATAAGGCCAAATTTCAGACATTTTAAGCACACATTAAGAATATCGGAACTACCGGTAAATTCTGTTTAAAATTTCCAGTCCATAAAAAAATCACTCCACCCATTACCGCCTAAGAGGATCTTAAATCTTTGATTGTTGTATTGACAGTATCAATATAAGACTTGTGTGACATTGTACATTCGTCCCATATTATAAGCGATGCTCTCTGAAGAACATTAGCAGTTGCATTGTTTTTTTAATAGAACATACCCAAGTCCGTCCTTTTTAAAAATTTAGTGGCAGCTTAAATGTTGAATGTAAGTATGCCACTCGATATTTTAGGACAAAAACATAATTTAAAAAAAAAAAAAATTATTAAAATTGGTTCAGTATAGATTGCGTGAAAGCGTTACATAAAATGCCGATAAAGCAATTTTATATATTAGTATAGATTAAACTTAAATAACTTTACATTTACCTAAAATGAGTTTTGTTGAATTGCCACTTATTTGTTGTAGTTACAAAGCGTTTATAAAAACTAAAAAATGAAAACAAAATTTTACATTTAAAAATCAAGTTTTCGCCAACTGTTTGTAATCGGTCACTCATTTAAAAATTACCCAAGCCACGCGTTGCTTAATTTATGATCGAAAAGAAAAGCGTTAACTTAAATTGCCTATGACGATATTAAATTTCACATTACCGAAATCAAAAATGTTTTAATTCAATAAGTACGCAACTTTTTTCATTAGCATTCATTTGTCATTTAAAAAAAAAATTATTAAAATCGGCTTAGTATAGACAGCGCTAGGTAAAAAAACATGTTAAAAATTCGGTAAAAAAAAGTGTCAGTGTTGTAGTTGCCTGAACTACTTCCAAATAAATTAGGAATCCGTAGTATTTTTATAAAACGGGTATTTATTAAATTGAAACGTCCATAATTTAAAATAATTAAGAATAAAAATTAAAACACGTTTTTGTTACTTCAGTTCCTTTGCGCGTCCGTCTTCTTCTTATTATTTTTTTGTCTTGCCATCTCCATAATACTGCTTTTTCCTTTACTTTTTTTTACACCTTTTTTGTCTCTCCAGTGTTGGTGATAGTGCTACCATACGTTCGAAGCGATTTATCCACTGTCGAAGTCCAATGATGCGGATGCATAATCTCTGGAAGTTCCTCTGGCGTAGATATTTCGTCTTCGATTTTTGAGAAATTGACGTTTATGATGAACATTTTGTCGTTTGTTTGATGACTTCATAAGGACCTTGAAAAGGAGGCTCGAGCGATTTTGTTATACCATCTTGACGCATAAATACATGTGAGCAGCTATATAGTTATTTTAGTATAAAAACATTTGATTTGATGTGGTGAGCAGTCGGTGTTGGTCGCATTCTTTTTATGTGCTCTCTTTGTGAACTTTTCTATAAACATCTGTGGATCACCCGCTAGGTCTTGATCATAGAAAAATTCGCCAGGCAAACGTAGTGTCGTTCCATAAAGAAGTTCAGTGGGCGATGCCTTCAGATCCTCTTTAAGACTTGCTCTAATTCCCAATAATACCGTTGGTAACAGGTCCAGCTATGGAATATGAGCCGCACATATCAAAGCGGCTTTCAATGTGCGGTGCATACGCTCCACGATCCCATTAGAAGCAAGATGAAATGGTGTTGTTCTTGTATTATCAGCGTCTACCAGCTTAGTTAATGCTGTAAAGATGGCAGATTAAACTGCGAACCTTGATCAGATGTAATCGTGACTGGAGAACTATAACTACATATTCAATGCGAATAAAATGCAAAGGCGACTGTGTCTGCCGTCATGTCTTGAATTGGAATGGCTTCCGGCCATCTGGAGAAACGGTCGATCATCGTTAAACAATATCAAAAACCTCTAACGACTGGTAATTCAATCAAATCTATATGCACATGACTGAATCCATTGTCTAGTACATCAATATGATCTGGTTTCAATCTGTTATGTCGCTGGATTTTCGCTCGTTGACAGTGAAGACAGTTTCTGGCGCATGCTAAAATATCTTTTTTCATTCCAGGCCAAACACATTTTTCGTGTACCATATGACATGTGCTACGACCTGACGAATGCGATAAACCATGTACCATGTTGAACGCTGCCTTACGTAGCCATGGACATTTGATAATACGCTCTGACTAAATCGAGCTTCGAGAATTTTTTTTTGTTATGCAGCATATGAAACAAGTCTTCAAGCTTAGGAGCTCTATATTGATCTGGTATCGTTCTTGCATTTAATTTCCGAAAGTCTCCACACATCCTCCAGCTTCCTATCTTCTTTGAAACCATGTATATGGCACTGAACCATGGACTACTGGAAGGATGCAAGATACCCTGCTCCAGCAGAAATTCAATTTCAGCACGTGCTGTTGTTCGTTTTTCACCAGCTAAATCTTTAGATCGTTCAGCTACTGATGGACGTCACAATGTAGTGAGCCACAGCACACTCTTTGTCCGTTCGCGTGAGTTGGTGGTTTCGTTAAGTTGATGAATTCCTGCAGAAGTTTTGCATATTCCCATCCAATGTTAACCGTGGAAATGTTGAACGTTGCGGTTGATTGCAGTGTTCGTGCCGTTGTTAACAATGTAGATGAGTCGTGTAAACATCGTTGCTTTAAATCAATCAGTAAGCCATAGTTCGCCAAAAAATCTGCACCTATTATGGCACCTTTGACATCTCCAATGATGAATGGCCATTTAAATTTTCGTATTAAACCCAAGGTGAGTTCCAGAATTTTGTTGCCGTATGTTTTAATTGTGCTGCCGTTAACAGCGAAAAGCATCACTTCATTCGTTGTATCTTCATTGACATTTTTTACCAAAGTGCGAGGTAGGACACATACCACCGATCCCGAATCAATGAGGAATCTTAAATATTTTGTCCTATCGTAGATTTGTAGACGGAGCTCTTGTCCGTCTGTGCCAATGATAGCTAATTTAGTTTCCCGTATTGTCGCAACCTTTGTAGCTACATGGTTGTCGACACTTAGTAGCTTTATCCCCAACATTATTTGAGATAGTAACAGATTTCAGATTGCCAACGAGAGTTAGAACGGGATCGTTGATTCATCTTCTGCATCATTTCAGTAAGCTTTGTTATATCACCCTCAGTCCAAGATAGTCGGTCTTCGCATTTACAGGTCGTTTTTTGGTTCACAGCTGCCACCTGCTCATTTTGACAGACCAATGACGTTTCCAGTAGAGAGCGAAATTGCGCAGTCTCCCACATCGTGTCCACCAGCTTTGCTAATTCAGACAGGTTCGCATCAGAAACCTGCAAAATGCATCTCATCGTAGTTGGAAGTTGCCTCATAAACATAGCGCTAAGCAGTTCGTCGGTGGCCTTACCCTGTGTTAACGATTGCATTTTTCGTAGAAGTTGAGAGGGTTTCATACTACCCAGTTCTAATTTACTCAACAGCTCGTGAAGTTTGCTCTGAGTACACCTACCAAAAATTCCAGTGATACATTTTTTTTCAGTTTCGTATTTGTTCCCTTCTGGTATGTCACCACACAATCAACCATCTCTGACAACGTCTGCGTATCGATCGCCTTTATAACCATTCCATATTTGGTCTCATCGCTAGTAATCCTTCGCAATTTGAAAAACATCTCCATTTGTAGGAATCATGTCTCAGCGAGTTCCTTAC
The DNA here is from genome assembly GCA_037043295.1 of Amiota minor. Classification (NCBI taxonomy): domain Eukaryota; kingdom Metazoa; phylum Arthropoda; class Insecta; order Diptera; family Drosophilidae; genus Amiota; species Amiota minor. The sequence continues at coordinate 67,612 of JBAMAW010000450.1, forward strand.
GAAATTCCGGAATTTTACACGAGTCCAGCGCTTGTATTGAGTTACTTTGCATACCGCTGCCACCGGCATTATTTGCACTTGTTGTGCACTGCAATGGGACGGCATTAGCTGCGTCTCGGACGCTTGAACCGGCCGAATCTTTTTGATCCCCTTGGGGAACGACAGCGTTATCTTGATTCATGTTTACAAAAAAAAAAACAAAAACTGTGCGCGTGTAAAAATTAATCTACATGAATCACGTCGGGGTCACTAGTTGTAGTTGCCTGGACTACTTCCAAATAAATTAGGAATCCGTAGTATTTTTATGTAACGGGTATTTATTAAATTCAAACGTCGATATTATAAAGTCATTAACAATAAAAATGAAAACACGTTTTTGTCACTTCGGTTCCTTTGGGCGTCCGTCTTCTTATTATTTTTTTGTCTTGCCAACTCCATTATACTGCCTTTTCCTTTAGTTTTTTAACACCTTTTTTGTCTATCCAGTGTTGGAGATAATGCTGCCAGAACGCCACAGTGTCTCGATGACAGCGCCACCTACCGGGTCCAACTGAATCATAAACCATTTTGGTGACCCCATAAGTACAATAAAATAAAAAAAATTTATCAAAATTGGTCTAGACATTTAGGAGATTAAGAGTCACAAAATTTCGTACACTCGAATTTTATATATACGATACCACATTTATTTAAATAAAATTGAAAGAAAAACAAGAAAGAACGTTATCATCGATTATGCTGAAGATAAACGCAGTGAATGTTTCATTGTAGTATTTAAGCTTTATTCGCAACGATTTTTTTACCAAGAAATATTTAATACAAGCATGTTGTCATTTTCAAATGTTTTCATTTCGATAGAGTTAAACTTTTTATTCAAGTCACTGCCGTTAATATATTTCACACCAGTAAAATATTTTGAAAGCGCAATCTACTACGAATAAATAATGAAATGTGCAATGCCAACATTTTGATTTTCTTGTAATTGGCAACTTTAGCAATAGGAAATATTTTATCAATTTAATTCAAACTAGGGGAACACGCGGACGAAACAATTCCGCATTATTGACAAAAAAAAAAAAATTTATTTTTTAAGTGCTAAACTCTACTATCAAGTGATAAATGGCCCTGATCTGATGTCTTAGAAATATAAAAGCAGAATCCATTGATTGCTCGAACTCTACTGGCGGCTGCATACAATTGTCCGTGACTAAACACAGGCTGTCTCAACTAAATTCCAACTTTTCGAAACGTTTGACCTTGGGATTTGTTTATAGTCATCGCAACAGCTGGAATAACTGGAAAATGAGTTCTTTAAAATTTGAACGGTAAAAGGGTTCCCGAATAAGTCAAATGAATACGGGGAATTGAAATTCGAATATTACGCGTTACACTTGTTAAAACCTCGCAATCTTTTGAGTATCGGTGTATTCGTTTTACGCGCATGCGTATTCCGCTAACTAATGGTTTTCCTGTATTTAAATTCCGTATCAATAATGCAATACAGTTTTCTTTTAAAATCAATTTATGGGAGGCCGACCACTAACTGATACAGTACACTCACAATTTTATCAAAGCTGTAGTAAGCCTGCGCCCCTCCAGGCTTCGTTTTAAGACTTCTAAATTTATAAATGAACAATCATCATTTTTTGGAACCAAAATAACCGAATTCAAACTGTCAATAGATAAAATAGTTTTCGGAATATTTCCAAATATATCATTGAAGATGTTTCAGGTTCACAAATTAAATTATTCGGTATTTCAACGATATCCGGTCCGAACTGAGGAAAAGCTTCCATTTCACCGTTATCTGAAACTGAACAAATTGAATTGAAATTTTCAAAGCTGACATACCTAAGTTATAGTGTTTTCTTTTATATCGGTAGAAAAACATAGAAAGCTTCACCGGTCTACAACCGAGTGTGGGACTTTAACCCGCTGAAAACTATGTCCTATGGTGATGATGCCCACTAAGCATCTGAGTCATGTGGAAATCCACTTCACCATTTTCACGAGTTACCCACACATCCACGTTCGGAATAAGGCGTTTGACCTTTCCCATCTCCTTTGCCATTCTCGGATGCTGCAACTACGTTCTACTTCCTTTGATGCTCCGGCACCAGCATCGTTAATCCTCTTGAGTTCTCGTGCCATAACATCATTTGGAGAAATCGATGCTATCATCTCGATCGTGATATCCAAAACAGTTCTGAAACCACTCACAACACGCAGAGCACTCAGTCGGTAGATCAACTTAATACCTGCTATGTATGAGCTCTTCAGTGTTGCGTCTGCCCATACTGGCGGCGCATACAGGACGATAAAGGCAACCACCCTTGCTAGCAGTTTCTGTTTACTGGCGCTTGGACCGCCTACGTTTATCATAATGCGTGAAATTGCCCCATTCACTTTAGCCGCTTTTTCACTTACAGTAGTTAGGTGCTCCTTGAAGCTTAGTCTCGTGTCCAACCATACCCATAGGTATTTGATGGCTGTGAGATTATGTCGCAGTCTCCTATTCGAAACAAAAACGTCTCGCATACTTACCGCGTGGTCAGGAGGACCTCTTCAGTTTACTCAGCTGCCAACTCTAACTGGGCCTGATTAAGCCAGCATCTAACTTTGGCTATAGCTTCGCAGCACCGAGCATGCACTTGCTCAATTGTTTTGCCTACAACCACAAGGGCAATATCATCAGCGTAACCTATCAGTGTAGCGCATGGGGGAAGCCTCTTCTTGAGAATGCCATCATACATGATGTTCCAAAATGTGGGGCCTTGCACCGAACCTTGTGGAACTCCACGTGTCACCCGATTCGTGAGGTAACTGGCAATAGTCTCCAAAAGTACCTTGGCGTACCAAGCCTGCTCAGCGCTTGCATGACACACGGCCAACTCGCCATATTAAAGGTATTTTTAACGTCCAAAGTTACTATGGCACAATACTCTTTGTCACCGCCTTTCCATCTGGCTCCACTTATTTCCCTATGCCCCATAACCATATCCAACACTGCTTCACCTTCAACAGGAATCTCATTATCATCTTGAAATCATCAAGTAGTTGCTCCCGATTTGGAGAGGTTCTACCACGTTGCGCCTTTCTGCGGGCATGATTAGCGAATGCTAACTTCAGCAATCCTATCATTCCACCAAGAAACTGCCTTGCGAGGTGGAATCCGCGACTTTCTGGGCATGACGGTGAACCGCGTTTTGAGAGAGGTATGGTTGTTTTTTTGTAACTTCAAATGTTTCTGTTTTGGACTCTTCATTACATCCGTAGGCATATCCTTAGTTGTTTCCTAATGGTGATACCGATTGACATGAAAATATGTCACATAACATTGCTTCTACTTCTAATTCTCATGCTCCTCAAAACAAAGCTGCTATGTTACAGTATACATGTTATCATCTTGCTATTCGTGATGATTTTAGTCTTCTGCATTCTACCCAAAAATTCTTTTTCAATGGATCGTTGATATGAATTGAAAGTACAAGATTATATTTTATTAAACAAAATCAGGCTGCTCTACGTGCTGACCTTTATAACAACTTAAGTGATATTATAAATGAAAATCGAAATGGTAATGATTTCAGAGTTGATCAAAAAGTAATTTTGCGTTCCATATACATAGATTCTCTATAAAATATGTTTCAGAATTACATAGCTATGTGTAGTATACTGCGAAATGGAAAACCTTCTTTATTCATAACTATGACATGTAATCCAAATTGGCCGGAATTTATCGAAACTTTAAATGGGACTAAGGCTCACTTTCGACCTGATATTGTTGTTCGCGTTTTCAAAATTAAATTGAACGAACTGATCAATTTGATAGTAGAAAACCAGATTTTCGGTAAAGTTGATGCTATTATTAACAGAAATTTTGTTGAATTCGGAAAATGATGATCGAGTTGATAGTATTGAAATTATTGATAACGTTGTTTCTTCTGAAATTCCTGACCCTCATAGTCATCCAAAATTACGTAACTTATTAAAATCTTATATGATCATGGTCCCTGTGGTGTTCTTAATCCTAATTCAGTGTGCATGTGAGAAGGAAATTGTTAAAATGTTCTAAATATTTTCATAAAGATTTCTTAGAACGTACTCATGATAGTGTGAATGATTATCCAGTATATAGACGTCGTGATTTTGGTGTTTTTGTTGATGTTCGTGGGCATAGTGTTGAAGATAGATTTGTTGTCCCATACATTCCGTATCTTTTAGCTAAGTTCAAATGTCATTTAAATGTTGAAGCTTGCACGACTGTTAAGAGTGTCAAATACATTTACAAGTATGTTTATAAAGGGTATGATTGTGCGACTTTAGAATTTGGTGTTGAGAAATGTTGGGCCGAATGAAATCGTGATAGATGAGATTCGAAATTTCTTAAATGGTAGATTTGTTGATTCCACTGAGGCTGCTTGGAGGATGTTTCAATTCCCAATGCATTATCAGTCTCATACAATTGTTCGGGTTGATTGCTAACTGCCTGGGAGGCAAAATACTTACTTTAGAGAAGGAAATGTGGAACAGACCGTAGCTAATCCTCCAAGAACCAAATTATTAGCATTCTCTGAATTAAATACAAACATTGCTTCTGCAAATAAATTTCTGTATATTGGAAATTCAGGAACATTTCGTGTGGGATGGTAAAGCAAAAAAGTGGACTGTTAGACAACGTGGGGCAGAGAAAGTTATTTCTGGAATGTATGTTGTATCTCGTAAAGTTGTCGAGTTATTTCATTTACGGTTACTTTTATTACACCTTCGTGGTGCCAAGTCTTTTGAGGATTTAAGGTTCTATAATAGGGGTCCTTACTCAATGTGTTCAAATTACCAATTCCATTATTAGAAAATTCAGTTTCAAATATCAGTCCTAACAGTAGTCAAGATAGATTCCTCAATTCTGCATCCCTGTTTATATTCGACGAAATTTCAATGTGTTCTCGCTATGCTATGAAATTAATTGATAGATTGCTGATAGATAGACTTGAGTTCGGGAGATAATAGGTACAAATGTTTTGGGGGAAAACAATTTTGTTATGCGGTAATTTTAGACAAATCCTGCTAGTTGTTCCTCGTGGTTAACGTGTTACCCCAACAGAAAATTGTATTACATCGTGGTCTGAATTTCGAAACTTTCATCATGTCACTTTAACTCGAAATATGAAGGCACTTCCTCATGAAATTCAATTTGTTCAGTTTCGTATATGAATTGGTAACGGTGATATGATAGCTTTTCCTCAGTTGGGTTCGGATATCGTTGAAATACCGAAGAATTTAGTTTGTGATCATGTAAACATTATCAGTGATATATTTGGAAATATTCCGGAAACTATTTTATCTACTGACATTTTGAATTCAGTTTTTTAGTTCCAAAAAATAATGATTGTTCATTTATAAATTTAGAAGTCTTGAAAAGAATGCCTGGAAAGGAGCAGGCGAACTAAAGTTTTAATAAAGTTGCTGATGCACGTGAACATAATTATGTTCCTATTGACTTTTTGAACAAACCTCGTATACCATACAAATTATAATTAACCAGCGTTAACCGGCGTGCGTTGCTACACCCCCTATGCGTTAAAAAGCTTTGTTATAAAATGTGTAATTAATAATTTACAATATATTTTATTATTTTATTATAACCTTAGCAACTTTAAGAATCATTTGTTCTTTTAAAAAAAAACGGTTCAGTATATTTTGCACCAAATAAAAAAAAAATTTAAAAATGGCATAAAACTATCTATATCTGGACAACAGCGCTACCTACCGGATCCAAATGTAGCAAAGAACCTTACTGTAACTCCATGAGTACAACAAAAAAAAAACAAAATCATCGAAATTGGTCCAGCCGTTCTCGAGTTTTGCGGGGTCATACTATTTTTTGAGTGCATTTTTATATATATAGATGATGAGGTGGAGGGAGAATTTCTTCTAATTTGACTTTTCCTTGTAAGCAACACATGCCTTTCGATTCGTCTTTGAATTTCAATGCCAAGCAATGTTCACACACCACTGACATAGTACCTATTGATACTATACGATCGTCCTTGTAAGAAATCGAAGGATCGGAATTCATGGCAGAATTTTCTTTATTTACCCATGAATTAGTAACTCGTGCTGATGATTCTCTCTCTCTCTCTCTCTCAGCTGTCTATCCCTAGCCTGACTGAGCGAGGCGAGCCTCACGTTCCGTTGACGATTCTTCATCTCTTGCTGAACGTACTCTTTTTGGCA
>JBAMAW010000453.1:0-35104 GCA_037043295.1 Amiota minor
GGTTGTATGAGTTTGAATGGAAAATTAAGGGTGGGTGGGGTGTAAGTAATCATAATCTCATTGAGATTGTAATGACTTACACTCCAGTTGTGCATGAAAGTATACCCGTGAATGGTTGGCATAATGCAAATTGGCCACTGCATGGTGTGTACTTGAGAGAAAGAATATAAGCGTATGCTTATAAAAGTGAAAGAGGATGAATGGAGAGCTTTTCTTCGGCGCAATGAGCATGATCCTTGGGGTCATGCTTATAGAATTTGTAGGGGTAAGGGTGGGCAGACAAATGTGTGTGCTCTTCGTGTTGGCGACACTCAGTTGACAACATGGAGAGATTGTATGAATGCTTTGTTGTGTGAATTTTTTCCTCGGGCGGATCCAGGGGAAACTCTACCTTTGGTGGAGGATCCTTGTGATCCGCTCGAGGCTGGTGAATTGGAGGTGGCTTTTTCGACGTTAAAGTCGAGAAAGTCACGTGGTATGGATGGATTGACCGGAGAGATGTGCAAAAGCATCTTTAAGGCCATTCCTGAGTACATGAATGCGTTATATGGGAAGTGTGTATCGGTTGGGTATTTTCCCAAAGCGTGGAAGCGTGCTAAGGTGATAGTGCTTCTGAAGTCGCCTGATAGAATTAGGAGTAATCCTCGTTCTTTTCGGGGCATCAGCCTCTTGCCGGTACTTGGTAAAGTGCTGGAAAGAGTTCTGGTAGAAAGGCTTCAGGAGAGAGTGAATGAGCAAATGTCTGATTTGCAATTTGGGTTTAAAAAGGGTAAATGCGTCGAGGATGCTTGGGGCTATGTGTCTGACTGTGCTCAGGCAAGTAGTGAGGTGAGGTGCTCTCCAATAGGGATAGAATTAGGAGATTAAATGGGTTTGCACGTGCAGTATTTTTGATACGTCATCCGATTTTAGCCTGAGACTGTCCGATATGTGTGTGTGTGAATGTTGTTGGTTAGTGTTCCCCCCGGGGTAACCAGTCCCTGAGCTTCTTGGAGCTCTACTGGTAGTAACTTGGTTACGCTGCCTGACCAGAGGTATTTTCTGGTACCACGGGCGTCTGGCTTGTTGCGGTCTCAGCCTACTATCCTTTTGCCTAAAGTCCTCGCTTCCAACAGTGAGGAAGCTGTACTCATGAGTATAGCTTTATACTGTGCCATCTGTGGGCTACCAACCTGCATGCTATTCTAAAGAGCTATGTTCAAATTTGGGCCACCAACCCATGAACTTTGTGGAGTTCGAATTTGGTAGTACCTCGGGTACGAAGTCTGACCAGGGGCTATTTTCTGGTACCACGGGTGGTCAGGAGCCCACGGAACTTGTTTCCGTCCTATCCAGCGGGTACGGGCACCCTGTGTGAGTACCAATGTGGCTGTGGTTTAATACCCAAATGCGGGTAGAGTAATAACTCGACGTGGAGTTGCGTTATACAACCGGGTGCTGTGACCCAGAGAGCAGCAGATGTTTAAGATGGGCCTCGCCCCCCACCAAGGAGAGAGTCATATTTACCAAAATAAATATGACTAAAATTTGGGACCTGCGGATATATATCCAAGGGGACGTTGATTGACGTTTATCAATCCATGTGCTTGGCACCGTGTTCTTAAGTCTTCACAGACAGGCGAGCACGTAAAACACTGGTACTTCTTTGTATTTATAGCTTATAGCATATACCAAACCAACAACGCTTATCGACTAAAACATCTTATTTATCACTAGTAGTTAATAGTAAATAGTAACTAGTTGGAAAATCAATATATAATGAAATAAAAAATAGAGCTTATTATATGACATAGCCTCAGCGACATGGAAACAAATTAATATCTGCTGTTTTATATGATGATTGCTATTGGCATGTAGCGTAATCATGCAAGATTTAAACACAAATACAGAAAGACATAAATTTTAATCAAAACACTTATGTCAACGGACATTCCAATCGCATTATATCAGCGCATATCCCAATCGCGTTCGAATATGCTGCGTTTGCAGTTTAGTCCACTCAACGAAGGGACTATGTACTTTAAAGTACATAGACACTGAGAGTACATATCCATAAGTGCATGTACTCATACAATAACATATACTTGCATTATTACGCTCGCGCTCTCCATTCTTAGCTTAAGTCAATGTCAAATGTTCAAAACAAGATTATTGGAAAAACTTTCGTCAAAGACATCAGACGTCTTTCTTATTTTATTTCAAGTAAACAATAAACGGGAATGGTCAGTCACACAACAGGTATATTTCTGTCTAGAATTACGAGTATGTTGATAAGGGAAACACGAGGCTTACAGGGTAAATTTTACTCATGTACTATACCTGAAATATTGTTTTGCTCAAATTATCGTTTTTGTTTTATGCCCATATTCGTTTGGTTTCGTAGAGTGAGGATGGATGAAATTGCATTTGTGAAGCAGCGGTACATTATTGAATGTGAACACATTTGCTTCGCGACACACACAATAAAAGCATGAAATTTGCTGTATCCATGAACACAAATACGATTCAATATACTCCACTCCACTCTAGAGACGAATCACCGAACGATATTGCTATTTTTCCATTTTTGTAAAACTGACCGATACGCTCGCTTCCAAAGGCTATCAAAACAAAACTAAGGGAATTGACTGAAACTTTGACAGTAGGCTACTAAAAGAATGTACTGCACGATGGTAACACTCTCTTGTAATAGCAGCGCCATTGGGCGCTGAGTAACCCTCGTATGTTACAGGAAGCTTGCTACAATACACCACTGATCCCATTCAAATTGGTTAAGCCGTTTCTCAGATTAGCTTGCACAGACAGAATGACGTTTACGATTATACATATTGTTCAAAACGTATCGCGAATATTTATTTTTCTCGTTCCACGAGTTAGCGATTTTAGATTTTTTTGTTTTGCTATGGCGGTACAAACTACATAGGTACATAAGGAAATTACATACAATATTAAAGGGCACAGTAGAAATGCATTCGGAATTAAATAATAGGCTATATAACATAGTACAAAAAAGCCTAAGGGAAAAATATGCTAATGATAATATCGTAAAATTTATAAATTGTACGAAGTCTGTTCAAAAAGTATGGGGAATTTACGCGGGCTACGTAATATTGGATTTTCGTTTTTTCTTGGGGGGGGGGGGGGGGGGGGAGTTATGTTAATACTCATGTCCCTCACTTATGCTATTAAGCTCGGCCATTTTGCTTGATTAGTTTATTTTTGACAGCTGTTTTGCTTGCACGTGTTTTGGCTCGTCTTCGATTTTTGCCTAATAAAAAAAAAATGGAACACAGGTTATGTATTACTTTTTTTTTTGTCATCATAACCATGTACCCATGTTTCGTCATCACCCTCTTCTAGCAATTTTGGATCGTCGTTAATGTCAATCAGCAGCTCCAGAGCGATGCTCAGACGACGTTTTTTTTTTGCTCAAAATTTAACAATTTCCAAACAAACTTCGCTGGCACACGATTTATGCCCAAAACATCTGAAAAAATTGCATTAAATGAGCCAACTGATATGCCGACATTGTCAGCAACTTCTCTAATAGTGATTTAACGATTGTTCATAACAATTTTCTCAACTCTTTCAACGTTTTCATCGTCATTAACATCTTCTCGGCCTTCTATGAAGGTACAAACTCTTCACTTATCAATTTGGTTTTTGCTCAAGGTGGACACGGGAAATACCACAGACAACATTTCAAGTGCTTTAGAGATCATAAGTTTCTATTTCACAAAAAAATTAATAAAGATTCTTTGATTCATTTTTTGGGAATATTCAAAAATCGAAAGCGAGCCAAAACGCGTGTCACGTTTTTTCAGAAAAAAAAGTAACAATTCAAAATCGCTGATAATGACAACATATGTTGGGGACATATGTATGTATCATAATCGAAAATTGCTAACACGTGGGCCGAGAAAAATAAATATTCGCGATACGTTTTGAACAGACAGATATATAGATAAAGTAAAGTATCTATATCTGTGGACAAGCTTCGTTTAAATAAATTTTTACAGTTAGTGCGTAATGAACTGGACATCCATCATTTTGAGTCACATTGCCCTGCGTGTGCAATCTGGCAAATCATATAAGAGGCGAAAAATGTCCGCGTTTGAATTCTTGGGAAACTCAGAAGGGCCTATTACTTTGTCATTCAATATTTCGGTCCACAGATTTACTTAAAAAATATACTGTGACTTGACTTATCATATTAAATGGTGATTTTTAATTGCATAACTATGCAGATTGTGCATGTTGTTGAAGCCATATTTTTTGAATGTGTGTTCATACGTATTTAAAATTTTAATAGTTTTATTATTTTAATTTAAATCCAACGGCTGGACCAAAAGATCGTATAATGGCCTCAAAATCATCAAATTGCATGTATACATTGAGGTCAATGAGGTGCGATGCTTGGCCAGTAATAAATAATCCTTAACTGTAGTATCAAACCTGCGGTTGATCAAGTTCGATATCTTAGTCTGATCCTGAACAAGCTTGACGCGGTTATGTAAATAATGTCACTGCGTGCTGCTAACAAAAAATAAAAAAAAAGGACTGACTTCTGTGCACGAAAAGAAAACTCCGGAACAACAGCAAACTGCTCATATACAGACAAGTAGTTGCACCCGTCGGGCTATACGGCATCCAAATCGTAGACCCGCTGCTCCTTACAACATCAGGAGAATACAAGCAATGCAAAATAACCAGCACCACAACCACCCACCCCCAGATATCATTCTTCCCGGCATACGTGACTGTCCAAAAACAAAAAACCAAAAACAAACAAAAATTTGGCGATACAAATGTTTAAAAACCTTCTAGTGGATTTGACGTTTTCAAAATAAAGAGAAGAAAAAAAAAAACAGAAATTAATTTTCATTTTAGTAGTTTGCTCTTCTATTTGATTTTAATAAATTCGTTCAGTTTTCACCTTCTATTACAATTTTAAATTATCACACCGTTGGGAAATTTCAAGAACCAAAAAAAAAAGAAAAACTATGTGTACATTTTCTTATTTATTTGTTTGCTGTTGATCTTTTCTTCATCTCTCTATTAATACATTTGTTGTTTAAACAAAAAATTACGAAGCAAAGGTCTGATTTATCGCTTTGGCCACTTGCTTAATATGCGACAGGGGAAAATGGAACTTGAAACAAAGAAACAAAAGCTCTGAATTCGGCTTCACTAAACATTATATACTTTATAAATAAAATGTGTTTGGGAATTACGCATATGCTACTACATAGCTTAGCTATTCAAACAATTTTTGCCTTCATCACACAGAGAAATACATACATATTATCATTTTAAATACGTGGCAGCAAGAACAAGCAATATGCGAAAATTCTGTTGGTAGTTGTTGTTGCCACGAATGTATATTTCCGAATATTGTACAAGGGCTGCATTGTGAAATATCCATCCCTGGTGGTGTGTTTTATTGCAGTGATTTTCACCTGATGAATGTACGTTTTAACTGCCGTGTGAAAAGGGTATAAGTAGTTGAACATTTGTAAAAAAAAAACTCTGTCAATAGTGTCAACAAAAGAGGCACTAAAAATGATACTGTTGGTCTGATCAACCTGTTACAAACCTTTGACCTTAGCGTAATACACTATTGACAAGTGTGAGTCTTCGTTAGTCATGTTATATGTTTGTGTCTCTTGTTCCCATGTCGCACCCTCATCTATCACAATTTGGTATGTGTTTTTAGGGTTAAAAACACATTATTCTGTTTTTCATTGAAGTTTTTAGTTTTCATTAACACAATAAGAAAATAACAAAAAGAAGTTTCCTTTTTTTTTTTTTTTTATTATTTTTTTTTTTGTAGCGCATTGTACATTACTTGAAAAACACCGTACATATTATTTATCATAAACAATAAGTGATTTTGATTTAAGTACATACCTAGTAGACTTGTGCGTGAATCATTTGCTTTAATAAGAATGCATTTTTGCCGAACCCATTTAAAGTGAATGTGAATGAATGTAGAATTTCGTTTCTGTAATGAGTCCTATCTACATCTATTGTGAATGAAAATGAATGTTGGTACTTGCGAATTGTGAGTACATCATTTTATGTACTTTTAATCCCTCTACAAATACGAAATGAAATAAAAACGCAAAACACGGAAGAAGACAAGAAGAAATGTCGGCAGAGGCTTCCGTCTCGCGTCCCTTATCAACAAGCAAAAATGCATGTCGTGCATTGATTGGACCACTAAGGAGGGTATCTACCATATAAATCCCATTAAAATTCATGTTCTTATTCGAAAAACTTTTTTGTATTATTTTCACTATTGAACAAAAATTTTGACACAATAAGTGTTTAATATAGGCACGGTACAGTTGCTGGAATCAGTAAAATCGGAGCACTAGGGGGAGTACCTCCAATACATACCCCAATCTGGAACGGAACTCTCCGTGTACGAGTGTGACTCGCACTAGGCCGATTTTTTTCTTTGCGTCCACTCACTTTAACTCTTGCGTAGTTGCGTATAATTGAATAACCCATCGTTTTAATTGTACACACGGTTTCATTCTGAATGTTTCAAATTCGAGGGCACAAACTCATTCTATTCGTTTCAGACTGAATATGGCAAACATGCATTCACTTTTTCTTTCACAAAACAAGAACAACGTAAAAATTTCGTTGGTACATTAAATTTTAGTATACAAACACGAATTACAACCCTTGTTGGCAATGTGAATGTGCTACTGCACGTCTCTATTACTTCGTATGTCCAATAGACTTCTGCATGAATCTATTCAATAGGGCATTTTTCGTATTCAAGCTGAAATGAATCAAATATGGTCGAGATAGTTCACCAACTGTAAAAAGATTAATTTTAAAATTTTGGGTGACTGGATCAGTCGGAGAACCCACATGTGATTATCGATAAACAAATGCTATGTACTTAATAATTCAATAAAAAATAATTTAATTTAATTCAAAGCTTGCGCAAATTTTGGGACACCCTTTTCAATATTCCTTTAAAAAATCGTTAAATAGAAGCCAGCACACAATTTTAAAACGGAAATCAACGCAAGGAATTTACTTTTCAATTCCCATGAAGCACACGTGCATAAAAGAATGAAAAAAAATGACTTGGCGAAGTAATGGCGTAAAATGGAGTGAATTGATAAAATTACAATCAACAGAAATAAGTAGAAAAGTAAGTTATGTGAAGAACGTGTTGCTGATATTAATCAGACGTCAATGAAAATAAAATACGCTAGCATTATTGGGATTGAAATGATTTTCGCAATGAAAATCACTTAATACGTTATTAAAACAATCACGTATATACTTACATAAGTAAATGTGGATGTACCAATTGTTTTAAAAATAAAAGTGTTTATGTACTTACATACATAAGTATATAAAAATCCACGTGACAAGCAAGATTGATTAACCTGCAACTATCGGTACCGCAGTGGTAGCAAGAATTATCAGCTATTATTGAAAAACCGCACTAGTCGTGGATGCGTTAATGGTTGTCTTGGCGGCAAATAATATTTAAATATAAACGACACCAATACTTCATAGTTTTTTCCACAACCAATGTCAATAACAACCCCCTGTTATTTCTGCTCAAACCAGCATGTTCATACATACAAGCCTACTCAAAATTATAATTTTTTGTTTTTAAATCGCATTTTGTTGCTGTTGGGAATTAATTTGGGGAAAAAATTGTTATGGTACATTGCTTGAATTGTGACGAAAACAAAATATGTAAGTATCTACCGATTTTAATAATTTTTTTTTAAAGAACAGACTTGTGCCAAATAATATAACATGCTTCTGTTTTCCATTATGTTTTTAACGGACTTCCAAAAAAGTAGGTTATCAATTCGACTTTATGTTAATGAAGTGAAACTTCTTTAGCGAGGTGTAAGTCAAAACGTTATTTTAATCAAATGTGATGATGCGGTGGAGAGACGTTGATGGGGAATTGCACATTGCCTTGTTGGTATGCAGCGTAGGGAATGAATTTATGTGCATGAGTAAGAGAGAGAAAATGCTTTACTGATTTGTGTTTTTACGAAGAGCGTACGCACAAGTGGACGAATGACCGAGTGAGCGTCTGTCGAAGTGCGCAGGTCGCTCCCCGATCGTCGTACGAAAAACCAAAGGCTTTGCTTGTATTGCTGATGCTGCTGTTTGGTTTTGTGTACAATATACCAACAAAAACCATAGACTATGACTTTCCCCTGGTTCACACGCAGACTGCTGAGTCTTTGATTTTCGGCCTATTATTCTTTGGTAAATCAAGCTACCATCCAGACGATGACTTTAGCGTCAAGTAATATTTACACTCTCCTCTTTATTTATGTTTCTTCGTGAATTAGTCTACTTCGATCGCGAAGCAAATTTGTTCGCATTCAATGATATACCGCTACTTCTGCAATGCAATTCCATCCATCCGCACTCTACGAAGCCAAACAAAAACAACAAAGCAACAAATATAAGCATAAAACAGAAACGATAATTTGAGCAAAACAATATTTCAGGTATGGTACATGAGTGAAATCTATCCCGTAATTCTCGTGCTCCTCGCGTCCAACCAAACAAAATTGTTTGATTTTGGTGAAAACAGTTGGGTATGCAAAATCCATAAAATTAATTTAAAACAGGAGGGTAATTTAATGAGTGTGAGACAATATTAGAAATTTAAAATTTACAAGAAAATTGAGTATCGCAATGGACGCCTTTTTGTAAAAATTTTAAATTAAATTTTCGCAAATGTTAAAAGTTGTAGTGATTTTGCTGACAAACCTACAGGCAACATAGTTTTAAAAATACTGGTCATAACTTTTTATTTTAATTTTCATTAGTAATTTCATTCCTACTCTCTATCCCGCTACTTCGGCATTAACAGGAATGATTTTTTTCGGTTATGAATTCGAAGTGGCGAGAAGAAAGAAAGTATCAGAAGTACTGAATCATTAATAAAAGTGCAAGACACGGAGGGTTCCGTAACAGATTGTGGTTTATATGAGAGATACTTCGTGTAGTAGGCTGATTTGACTGTGCAATCGTACACGTGATGCTCGTAGAAGTGAAACTACTTAAAAAGAGACAGAGAGAAATCATCTCAAATCAAATACAACTACACACAATATTATAAGGTTGTCAAGAAGTTTGTAATACCGGCCACTCATTATGCGATTGATTGTACAATTTCATTTTGCTTGTGGACTCTCACAACGTTTGCGGGGAAGGGTCAAGGCACGATTGTATGTCAATCTGTCCGTCTGTATGTTGCTTTTGGTTCCTGTGGCGAGTGTAATTGTTGTTGTTGTGTTAAACAATGTGTTTACGTTTGCCTTCTGTCCTCTCTTGCGCAAAAATTATATAAACTGCGAGGTTCTGTTTGTTTCTCCTTCTTTTTTCTTCATAAATTCGCTTGTGCTTGCACACACACAAGCTAGTTGCTTGCACGATGTTGTTATAAACGTTTTTATACAATAACATACAAGCTGCATGTTTTTGTTGTATAATTGTAATCTCTTTATTGAGACTTTTCCGGTGGATTTTCCAAAAATTGTATTATTTGTTGGGGATATGACAATAGAAATACACATTCTGTGAAAATTTGAAGTCTCCATCTAATGCGGTTTATGAGATACAGAATTGAGAAAAACGTGACGATTTGTATTTTTCCACTCAAATTTTTAGTATACATTTTTGCCCAACGCCGCTAAAGAAGTTTCACTTCAAAAAAAAAAAAAAAACGAACCTGAATTCTAATGGTGGGTTTGTATGGGAGGTACACCACCTACCGCCGATCTGCCTGATTCCAACAAATTTGCCGCGCCTATGTTAAAAAGTTATTGTGTCTAAATTTCAGTTCAATAGTGCAAAAAACAAAAAAGTTTTTCTAATAAGAATACATAACCGTTTCCACAGTGTCACCATGTCCATAAGCAGCTGGTTTTTGCTTTAATTGTATGGTACACACAAATAAAAAGTTTTGCGCACGGTGCGCTAAGTTGAAACGTAAGATTTGTGGAAAGTACATGAATTAGAACTATTTTCAATACATACAAATAGTTCTTGCATTTCTATTTTCCATTTCTGCTATGTATTCTATTAAAATTTTAACAAAGGTATGTTACAATTTCAAATTAACTGAAATCATCGTCAACTGTTTCTAATTTAGAAACAACGTTGAATTTTGGCCTAATTCTCCAACAACAACTCCTCAATTTCGTTATTTTCCCTGAGGTTGTTGTAGAAAAAAAAACTAAATGCGAAATGGCTGATAATGTCAATATATCGCACATGCTTAACAACACAACACAACTCAAAACACAGCGTTCCGAAAAACGCTTTTAGAGTTTTCGATCAACTCACAAATTGACTAGTTATAGAAAATATTTTCTCTTCTCTTGCTGAGAGTATGTAAATTATTAACATGCAATTACTACAATATAAATCATCATATAACGAATATTACGGCATCATTAACTCGAAAATCGTATTTTTTTGATTTGTGACTCTTTAGTTAAATATGTGCGAATGTTGGAGATATATGCACCAACATAGCAAAAAAAAATCGGAAATCGCAAATACATAGCCCGCGTAAATTCAAAATTCACGATACTTTTTGAACAGACCTCGTAAACACCGATTTTGACTTTGTGTGAAAACACTATGAAAACAACATAGTCTACATAGTATATCGGCCGGTACATCAATGTGGCACGCGTCATTTGTTAAGTTGCTTGGTTACCCGAGATAAGAAATAAGCAACGCGTGCCTCAATATATTCACAGTTGCATATAAGTATGAACATTTGTTTGTGCATATAGTTTTGTATATTCATACGTACATATGCACGTGAGTATTTTCTTATTCTCAAATGTTAACTTATCAACAATATCAATCAGAACAAGTTGTTTGATATTTGTTGGAAGGGAGCGTCGCTGAGTTGACTTCAAATAGAATTTAATGATATTCCTTATGATGATAATGTTTATTATTGTTTCTCCTTTTTATTATTATAGTGCATCGTTTCGGATCGGATCGTTCTTCGTTATTATTTGACGGATTTGTGGACTATACACATAATGAGACACCTATACTGTTGAAATTTCCGTTCGATAACAGAAAAAACAAAAAGTTTTTTTAATAGGAACACATTTCACAATTTCAGTTCAATAGCGCAAAAACAAAAAAGTCTTTCCAATAAGAACATGTTTTTTAATGGGAGGGTTGTATGGGAGGTACCCTCCTAGTGGTTCGATATAGATAAAGTGTATAAATTTCAGTGCTATAGGGCTAGGGAGGTACTCCTCTAATGGGCTGATTCCGCTGGTATCGACTAATGTACTGCGTCCGGTCAAATAAAAAGTTCGTGCACAATTTCAGCTCTGTAGCTCAAAAACTGAGGAACTAGTTTGCATACATAAAGACGAACATGGCTTAAGCAACTCGTTTCGTCGAACTGATCAAGAATATATCTGTTACAAACTTCATGACAAACTAATAATACTATTTACTTCCGTGAAGAGTATAAAAATAGTCTAAGTGCGAGTCAGACACGTACACGGAGGGTTCCGTACCAGATTGGGGTTTGTATGGGAGGCACTGATTCCAACAAATGTACCCCACCTATATCAGAAACTTATAGTGTCTGAATTTCAGTACAATAGTCCAAAAAACAAAAAAGTTTTTCGAATAAGAACCTGAATTTTAATGGTGGGTTTGTATGGGAGGTACGCACCCTAGCTGGCCGATTTGCTTGATCCCAACAAATTTATTTATTTATTGTATAATAGAAAACTTAATTCTAAAATACAACATTAAAGCTGAAGCAACACAAGCCTTGAGCTAGATGAGATCATAATCTTTTTTCTTTTTTTTTTTTTTGTTGTTATTTACACCCTTAGTGTACCTGAGTTGCAATAATTGCAAGTTGGTACTGGTGTCTTGTTAAGAAGATGTTCATGTGAAAACTTTGTGTGTCCTAGTCTGAATCTGGTATACAATACACATTCTTTCCTGTTGATAGTTGGCGGGATGCTGAGTGCTTGTCTTGTCGGGTTTACTTGTTTATAAAAGTGGGAGTATTCGTTCCGTATTGCATTCAATTTCTCTGCTGTTGTGTTGCTTAACCAGGTTTTTGATGCCATCTTTATTGGACGTGTTGTGGAGTAGAAGTGGAGCTCGTATTGCAGATTTCGCCGCAGCGTCAGCTTGTTCTTTACCTGTTATTCCTACATGGCCAGGTATTCAAACCAGCCGAATTTTGTTGTGATGATTTATAATTAAGTCTCTTATAATGCTGACTGTTGATTCAATGTTGTTGATATTTTTAACAGCTAAGAGAGTTGACATCGAGTCAGTGCAAATTATAAATTTGAATTTTTTATTTATTGATGCATATTCTACGGCAGTAAGTATAGCTGCTGCCTCTGCGGTGAAGATTGAGGTGTATATTCGTAATATGGCTTATTTAATAGCGTAGTTTTCTTCGGAGATAACGCTGAAAACTGTTATATGGTCTGACTTTGAGCCGTCCGTAAAAATAAATTTCTATCTGGCGAATTTCTCACGGATGCAATTAAAAGCTGCTTTGTATTCTGCGTTTTGCGTTGTCTCTTTTTTATATTTGGCCATTTGGAGCATTATTGAGTCAGCTTTAAGATACCATGGAGGGTGTTGGTATCTATATTTGCGTTGAGGAGAGATGATTACGCTCAGTTCAGTTGCTTTGTCTATGTTTAACTGTAGGCTTGATGATATTCTAGTTTTGCTCTTACGTTTCTGATTGTTTATAAATACTGTGTGCAGTCTGGATCCATGTGTGTTGGTAAGTATGTTGATCGCACGACCAATTGACCAGTCTATTCGGATATCCAAGTTAGGTAAGCCAGCTTTAGTAAGAATATTTGCTATTGGGGTAGTGCGGAACGCTCCGAGTGAGATTCTAGCAGCCGCATAGTATGGAGGGGATAGTTTTTTGATAATTGTTTTATTTGTTTTTCCATATATACAGAAGCCGTAGTCAATTTTAGATAAAATAATTGCTTTGACAATATTGATTAGTGAGAGTGTGTTACTTTTAAGTTAAATACTACCTAGGCATTTGATTATGCTAATTCTATTATTAAATGATTTTACAAGTGAATGTAAATGCTCGTTCCATGAGTATTTGTTATCAAAAATTAAACCTAATATATTGAGATACTTAGATTTACGTATTATTGTGTTATTAATAGTGATTTCAATGTTAGCACAGTTTCTTTTCCTACTGATGTGTAAGTGAGTAGATTTTTCATTGGAAATTTTGGTATCACTAAAGTCACACCAAGTTACTATTTCAGAAAATATTGAACTTATTTGAATATTGCTTAAAGATGCAGTGTATACCTACTCTATCAAAGGCTTTTTCCATATCTATTGATAGAATGGAGACATGATTTCGTTTGGAGAGACTTTTTCATATGTAATCGTCAATATCTAGCGGGTCATCAGTAGTAATTCTATTTGTCTTGTAAGCGAATTGATGAGGTGATAATAGATTTTCTTGATAGAGGTACCACATAATACGCGTGGCAATGATTTTTTCTAAGACTTTTGAAATGCATGGTAGTAGCGGTATTGGTCGGTACCCATTTACGCTATCTTTGGCTTTGTTGGGCTTGTTGATTGGGATTATTGTCGCTATCTTCCATTGTTGAGGAAATATGCTTGTGTTTAGAATTTTGTTATATAGCTCTGTTAGTTTATTTAAGCCAATTGATGGTAAATGTTTAAGAATTTCATATAGAATGCTGACGAGTCCTGGCGTGTTACTTTGCAGACTATTTAGGCAGAATTTAAGTTCTATTGTTGTTATTTGCGATTCGATAAGTTTTGCTTTAGGTTTTATAGTGTGATTACAGGGTATTGGTGCTATGTAAGTAGTTTTATTGTGTATAAATTCTTGTGAAATATTAGAGTCATGAGAGTATTGCGACCATGCTTGACTAAATAGGTTGGCTATTGTAACTGAATCGCATGTGTGCCCTGTTGGGGTCTCAATAGAGTGTCAGCTATTTCTTTGACTACTTCTGCTTGGAATTTTACCCAATTTGCTAACTTAAGGTTGTATATGTGACTTTTTCTCCTGGTGTGGTTGTGAGTGTTGTTGAAAAGACTGCAAAGGATGAGAAAGGGGTCGCTATCATATAAATTGTCTGCGACTGACCATGTGGAGTTTAGATTGAGCGGAGGGGAGCAGAATGTGAGGTCTACTTTGGTAAATGAATTATGAGTTCTGTAGTGGGTGTGATCACCATTATTCAGTATTATTAAATTACTGTTATGTATGAAATTTGCTATAACATTACCTCTTGGGTTGTTGGATTTAGAACCCCAAATTGTGTGCCATGAGTTGAAGTCTCCTAGAAGTACAACTGGTTTGTGGAAATTTCTTATTAGATCGTGTAGATCTTGTTCCACGAAGTTATCAGTGGGTGAGATGTATACATTTATTATTATGAATGGAGTTACAGATGTGATTTCAGCTGCTATTGCTAGAATGTTAGAATTGATATTAATAATTTTATATTCTATGTTTTTGGAAATTAGGAATGTTATTCCTCTATTGGCTTTTGGCGAATTTTGGTCAATGTCATTAATGTGGTATAAAATGTAATTGTTTGGTGTATAAAAAGGTGTGTAGTTGTTATGCATGTGAGTTTCTTGAAGTGCTACTATGTTTGGTTTGTACTTGTTTAATAGAAGAGAAAGACTGTAATAATAGTACAGGTCTGCATGGAAAAAACTGCATAGGGTTTTTATATATTTTCTTATAGATTTTCACGTGGCAAAACCGAAAAAAATACAAAAAAAAATCCATCACGTCATAGTATTTTTTTTTTACCATACTCAAGTTTTGGTTCGTAGTTAGCGTAAAATTAATATTACTAATACGAAAGGCTAAATAAATTTATTAGTGGTGAGGTTGAGCATGTTTTGACTTGTTATCTAGAGTACTAAGAATAAATATACTCGCAAACAACTTGCTTTTGAATTAGAACATGTTTCAACAAGCTTCATTCAGTACCTCGCTCTAAGTTGATTTAATACTACAATCAGTACACATCAAGCATTCGAACGCTACTGTGCTATCTTATTATATTGTATTTTTGTGTTATTCTTTCTGGAACATGGCTCATAGAAGTTGTATTATTTCTCCAGATAGCTTTTGTTACATTTGTGGTGAATACACAGTGAAAAAACAACAAAGAAACATAAGTGAGTTCGTGAAAAAAGTTTATTTTGTATATTTCAAATGTAAACTTGGAGATCAAGACAAAGCATGGGCTCCACATAAAGTGTGCAGGAGATGTGAGGAAGATCTTCGCTTGTGGTTTAAGGGCAAGAAAAATTCGTTTCATTTTGGCATCCCTATGATATGGCGTGAACAGAAAAGTCATACAACCGACTGCTACTTCTGCACAGTAGATGTAAAAGGATTTAATACAAAAAATAAAAAGAAAATATTTTATCCTAACCTTGATTCAGCTATTCGTCCAGTACCCCATGGCCCTGAAATACCAGTTCCACAGCCACCTTCTAATTTAGATGATATCCTGTGTGAGTCAGAAGAATCAGACACATCAGCTTCCCAGGACGAATCTAGCCCGTATTTTCCTGTTGACGAGGGACCTCAACTGTTTTCTCAGAGTGAGCTGAACGACCTAGTAAGAGACTTAGGACTTTCAAAAGATGCAGCCGAACTGCTAGGATCAAGGCTGAAAAACAAAAAATTGCTGTCACCTGGGACTTCATTTTCGTGGTACAGGCATCGAGAGAAGGATTTCACGCAGTTTTTCTCCAAAGAGAGCAATCTGGTTTATTGTGACGATGTCCATGGACTCATGAGGAGTTTTAAAATAGAATATCATTCATCACAATGGCGCCTATTTATCGATTCTTCGAAAACTAGCCTCAAAGATGTCTTACTGCATAATGGCAATGTATTTGCATCTCTTCCTGTGGGTCATTCGGTTCACATGAAAGAAAACTATAATGACTTGGCTACGATTCTTGAGAAAATCAAATATCAAGAACATCAATGGATGGTTTGCGGAGACTTCAAAATACTAACCATGTTGTTGGGTCAACAGGGAGGTTATACAAAATACCCTTGCTTTCTGTGCTTATGGGACAGCAGAGATAGACACCTGCATTGGACAAAAACTGAATGGCCACTCCGAGAAAATAACTATACGTGATGGGATATTCTGATAATCATTTTTAGAATCTGTGATCTTTAAAATATATAATTCAGTAAAAATATCCCATGCAGCAAAAAAAAAAAAAAAAAAAAAAAAAGTTAGTGTAACCGTTCATATTCCACTGTATAATTTTAAAAGTCATAAGGTGAATAAGACAATTAATATATTAAGTAAGTGTTGTTTCTTGTTCAGTTTTTCTCTTCTGTTGTTTCTCTATCTTCCCCCCACACCAATTGCAGTGCAAAACTACGATGAGGCCAGTCATTACGTGGGTGACTACGTCTGTCGTGGGGGGGATTGACAGGCGAGATTATAATTTTCCATCAATACTGTCTTCGCTCTCTATATCAGAGAGATCGACAATATCTTTATTTGAGCTGTTAATCTTTTGTTTATAATTTTTTGTTGTATTGTTTGTGTTGTATGTTGATTCATATCACGGCGTAATTTTCGTTTGTTGTTTTGTTACACAATTTTGTTTTGTTGTTTGGATTAATTTGAATTTTTGATTGAAGTGACGTTGTTAGTTTTTCATCATTGTTTGTATTTTCGTTTAATTGTAATGTGCTGTTAGTTTTGACAGTTGTTTCATTTACTCGTACTTTTGAGTTTTGTTCTTGTGTTTTTTTGTTTTTGTTCTTCTTTAATTTAAAAAAGAGGCAGCTTCAGAGTACGATTGGGTTGTTTGTTGAGGTTGAGTATGTTTTTGATAGAATTTTGATTTGGCTTCGTACATTGAGCATTTTTCTTTGGTTTTAATTTTTAGTATTTCTCGAGCTTCTACATATTTTGGGCAGTCTTTATTGTTGGCTGAATGTTCTCCTTCGCAATTAACACATTGAGTACGTATGCAGGCGGATGGTTCATGAGGTACAAGGTTGCATCTTTCACACATAGTTTGGTTTTTGCAGAATTCAGCTGTGTGGCCGATCAATTGGCAATTTTTGCAGCGCATTCGATTTGGTATATATTCTCTGACACGGACTGTGTTCCAGGAAATATTTATCTTGCTTTATTGTCGACTTGTTTGGCGTATTTGGATACCCCTAGTACTCCCTGCGATTTTAGTTCTACTAGAATTTCTTCTTCTGGAATATTGTTGAGATAGGGTGCATAAACGGTGCCTTCGCGCTGATTGAGATTGCCGTGATATTCGCATTTAATTTTACAGATGCGATGAAGTTCTTTGGTGTTGATAAACTTTTCGGCAATTGCTACGTTTTCAATAAATAATAGCTAGCTGTTATCACGAAGTTATGATATGCTTAGAACTTTATTGTTTATTAGTTTGATAGCTCTATGTACTCCAAAACATGAATATGATGTGAGAGGTTTGTTGCAATCTACTGAGGCCATGACGTCGTATTTCGGATTTGGTAGGGTGACTGATTGTAATTCTGGAAATGCTTCCACCAAAGGCATTGGTTTCTTTCTCTTTGGTTTTGGGCTAACGCTTAGAGCTTCAAAGCAATTAGCCCCTTGGGTGTTGCGCCAAGGTGGCATACTTTTGTACACTTCACTAACGAATTAAGAGTTAGTCGACGACGTCCAACAAATTTACCGCGCCTATCTTAAAAACTCATTGTGTCTAAATGTCACTTCAAAAGTTCAAAAACCAAAAAAGTTTTTCTAATAAAAACCTGAATTTTAATGGTGGGTTTGTTTGAGAGGTACCCTCCCTAGTTCAAACTGAAATTTCGACACTACAAGTTTCTAACCCACTTAACTCAACCAAGCAAATTCAAGATCGTGGGGCTACTGGATCATATAGCTTTCATACAAACTAAAATGGTTCTTGTAAGGGGACCCATTTAAAATTTTCAAAATATTTAAGTTTTAGTATTTATTGCTGTTGCCCGGATAGAACTACACGTTCTGTGAAAATTTTTTCTACCTACTACGGTCATGAGATATGTTCAAAGGACCGACGGACGGAAGGGCAGCGAAGTCTTACTAATAGGATTCCGTTCGGTATCCTTTGGATCCGGAACCAAAAAAAAGTATTTCCCATTTTCGCAACGCACTACTTCCTTGTATTAGAAACATTAACGCCAATCCCTCTGGTGAATTTGGCGCCTATGTCCATATATGAAGTGACAATATATTTATCTTGAGTATTATACATAGCTTCTCCCACCGCTGCAACTTCAGGTCTTCTACAACTTATAATTAAATTGAAATTTGTAATATCAATTGGTTCTTTGTCTTTCATCCGAGTTTCTGACAAAAGTAGAACATTTGGCGTTTTTACAATAGCATCATTTTTTAAATCATGTTATCATTAGCAATTGAATGAAAATACTAATAACCCATTACTGTTACAGATGAAATCAAGAAAAGTTTTGATGACCGTTTGCAGTGTATTGTTTTGTAACGTTTTTAAATCTAACATTAGATCGTCTTGATGACTTGTTGATATTTTGTGATGTTTATCTGCTTCTGTGGCATTCAGGGGTGTTCCTGTTCTAGTAATCAAAAATTTTCAGCTTTCCATAGCATTTTCTTTTTTCAATTTTTGTTACTATTGCCCAAGCTACGTACACTGGTTCTCTAGGATCTTTATGTTCATATTCGTAAACAATAGCATCATGATTTATGTATAGTCATTGCCAAACCAGAAATTAGTGAAAAATGTTATCCTTTCGCTACAATATTTTTCTTGTTATTAAGTGGTATGGATGATGTCTGAGGAGTGATTGGCACAGCCCTTTTTTGTCCACAATATTTTGGAAATTTCATCCTAATTTTTATAATCCACATCTCTCTACATAGAATACAATTTTCTTACAGTGACCATGGATAAGCTATTTACAACAAAATGCATCCACTAGTATCATCATGTTTTATTTTTTGCTACTTCTGCCTAACAAAATTTTCTTGCTCAGCAATATGACAACCAACGAAAACATCCATTTGGAACTCGTATTCGAGCAGTCTTACTTATCAGTTGTTTACCTCGCAACTAATAAATTACTCTTTCCTATCAGAGCCAAACAACCCCAATAATGACAACAACAAATACATACCTCTCGTTTGTGGCTAATGATCCTAGGAACAAAAACAAAGGTTCCGTATTAATCAAGCAGCCGCCCGAAGATAGAGCAAGACCATGCTCTCCTGTTATGTCTTCTAGTGCAGTAAGCACTAGTCACTCACTTCCATGGAGTGCCCAGTGCCATTCACCTCAAACTCCTTTCAATTCAAACCCCGAAATACCTGTGTTTAAAACTGCAACAAACACAACACAAAGCACAGCTTTAACATCAACAGTTAATGCAGTTTCAGAAACAACAACAGTGTTCTCAGCTACTGCATCGATTGCGTCATCACATGTAGTTACTCTAACAACAAGAAACACCCAAACATTTAATTACGTCATCAACAACCCAATACTAAAACAAGCAAGCTGCATAGTAGCAGCATCAGCAGCGAACAGCGAAAATGGGGAATCATCTGAAACGGTTACGGCATCAACCAATAAAAAAAAACTTTTACGCAAGCTAAAGCAATTAAAAAGACAATTTTATCAACAGCAGGTAGTCAAAAACAGCGCATGCAAAACGGAACCCTGGAAAATACAGCGGCAGTGCAGAGAGGCATTGACCGCTATGTACAAATCCACAATAAACGTAAACTAAGTCCGCAAATAAATAATAATGCAAAGAAACCGCTTTTGGAAAGTAATAGGTTCCAACTACTTTCTGAAAAGGATGATCCTACTAAAAACGATGATAAACACTCATCAAAACCTAAACCCACAAAACCACATCCAATATATGTTCGTGAAGAAAGCTCGAATAGGCTTGTAGATGGTATCCAAAGAATAGTCGGCAACAATAACTTTCATATTGTCCTATTATTATTATTAAAGAAACTAAGGTCCAAATTTATACGGAAGCAAACTACACTTCTGAAACCAATTACCTTAGGGAGACGTAGAGATACTATTGTATCTATCAGCTCAAAAGCAGTAAAGGGCTGGTAGTTGTAATTAAGGGCATTGAACCTTCTTTTGATTGTAGATATATTAAGAGTGCCCTGGAAGAAAAAGGGTTTGAGGTCAAAGTAGTGATCAACATTTTTAATAACAATAAAATTCCAATTAAAAATTGAGTTGGCCCCAAAGTTGCAGCACTTAAAGAAAAATGAAGTGCATCCCATTTACAACCTTAAATATTTACTTCATTGTAGGGTGACTGTGGAGCCTCACAAACGTGTAAATCCTGTGCAATGCATAAATTGTCAGGAATCTGGCCATTTGGCAGTAACTGTGGGGCAATCATACATGCAATTATACAGGCTGTCCTGTATATAAGAAACTCAAGAACCGTGTGCAGTCTCCAAAAAAATCTGCCCGTTTTAGGCTTGTCCGTACAGAATCAACGATATATAGATATGTATCCACCACCTAACATTCCTTTAACTTTAAATGTGACTTAAGCTAGTGCACTATGTTTAGGCTCTCTACAAGAAAGTGCAAAAATGATTGTGAAGCCTAAGGCTCAAATTTCTAAACTTAATGAACCAATTTCACAAACAATCGTAACTCAAAATGCGTGTAATGAGCCAGTATTTGCAACTACAAAGTTCTAGTCAAATTATGCTGGTGAATTTATTAAAGACCCTGAATCAATCAATCTTAATGATGCAAAACTCTTTTCAAGAGATGATTCAATTTTCAATTCAAAGGAATATTTTGGATTAGTTAAATTCCCCATAATGGCTCATATAAAAAACTAGAACGGAAATGGCGTTCCACAGCACAAAATAGAGTAGGTAGTGAAGTATCTGGAAGACAACAATGTAGATGTGATGTTAGTCTCTGAGACTCATTTGACTAGTAACAACTTCTTCGTACCAGCCTATTTAGCTTATGCAACTAATCATCAGGATGGAAATGCTCATGGTACATGCATTATAATGACAGCGCATAAAACACAAGACTATAGAGCCATACTCATCTAATTATCTACAAGCAATTTCAGTCCTTGACGATATTCAATACCTGCAGATGTGTTTAAAATTTTCTTCTACAAACTTATATGCACTTATATAAGTAAAAAGCGTGAGTACATAAACGAAAAATAAATAAAGAAATAACAGAATATAAGCATAACGAAAAAAAAAACACATGTACATAAGTGCGTTTGAAGGTTAACTGCACAGCATTTATTGAATTCTTTATCTCATGATTTTCGTTAATATAAATTGTTGGTATCATCTTTGATCATTTGCGGTGGTTGTTTTTTCTAAACACCACTACACGCTGTTGCTGCTGTTGTGTCAATTTGCTTGCTTTGATTTACGGCGATAGTTTAAATGTGTTGTTGTTGAACACAAATACCTGTGATTGCTGTTGTTGTAGCTGTTCGCTAGTGCTTCTCTAGTTGAAAGTCAACATAATTCGTATTGCAAATTCTCGTTGGGTGATACAGTTAACATTGAATTTTAGTTGGAAACTGCATTTAATTGGCGCTGCTGACGTCACCGATTTATCAGTTTTTTTTTTTATAATGAGTCAAAGCGAGGAATTGTATGTGGAAGAGATGATCAACTCAAAGTCAACGACATTAGTGACGCTGCGTCTTCAGCGAACGTCGATAATTAAACACAAATTTAACAAACTTAAAGGAAAGAGTAGTAAATGAAGGAGAAAAGACAGACATATCTGTGCAAGAATGCAATATGTAGATATTAGAATCGTACTTCAATCAGATTTGTGTTGTGCAAAGAAGCATCGAAGATGTCAATGTAGGGGATAGTGAACGAGGGAAAATCGAAGAGTTATTTATTTCAACAAAATCATTTATGTTGTGGTAATCAAATACAAGAATTGACGTTCTTCAACAGTACGTCCAATGTTAGCCAATCACATCAAGCAAGATTACCACACCTCAAATTACCAAAATTTGATGGTAAATATGCGAATTATAAGCGTTTTATGGCTGCATTTACAAATTTAGTTGATAAGAATCCGCTCATATCAACTATAGAAAATTTTAATTATTTGCTCAATTGTTTGTCAGGGCCTGCACTTGAAGTATAATAGTACAGGCATATCAAGTTAATGAAGGCAATTAGAGCGATATGATAATGACGTCTTGATATTTCTTGATTATATATCAAGCATCTTTAATTTACCGACAATTAGTAAACCAGATGCGATATCATTACAAAGGCTGATTGATACGGCATCAGCAATACGAGGATCGCTTTTGTCATTAGGGTCATCAAATGAGGTGATGAATGTTATAATGATTCATATTTTATTGTCCAAGGTCGATGCAGACACGAAACTACACCACGATGAAAAGCAAGTATACGAGAAACTGACGACTTGGAATGAATGTTGTAAGAGTCTGACACATCGCTGTCAGTTTCTAGAATGCCGGTCTCAAAACCTTTCCAAACACGATGTGGGTGATCAACAAAAGCCAAAATACAAATCAGCATCCAATTCATTCGTTACGACCCATTCAACTTGCATATTTTTTGAGTCACCACATCACTATATTTCTCAGTGTTCTTCGTTCACAAATTTGAAATTGAATCAACGAAAGGAATTTGTGAAGAAGGCAGTGCTGTGTTTTAACTGTTTGCGTAAAGATCACACATTCAAAGCATGTCAATCAAAATCACGATGTAAGGTTTGTCAGTCAGCTCATCATTTACTTCTTCATAGTTACACTAGTTATTCAACTACATTTATTAATGCGAGTAATAACCAACAGAGCGGTATTGTACATACCCAAGGTCAACCAAATTTTCAATCTCATCCGAATGTCACTCTGATAGCACGCGCTGCTAAAAGAGGCATATTACCTACTGGAATTAGGAAGATTAAGGACAGATGCGGAACCTATCAATTTGCTCGTGTATTGTTGGACTCTTATTCTGAAGTAAATTTTAATATCAGAAGAAACGGCAAAACGGCTGCAATAACATAAACATCGTGTATCACAAGCGGTCAGCGGCATTTCCGAATTTTATCAGCAAATCAATTTCAACGTATATGCTTCGCTAACATCCCGAGTTTCAGACTTTGAGTGGTCAACACAGTTCGCAGTACTCAACAAGATTTGTACAAGTCAACCATACAACAATATTAATACCTCAGAATGGTAGTTACCTGATGGCAGTACAGAAAGATTCTTTGATGCGATTCAAATAGGAAAACATTGTCTTGGGCCGAATAAGCCAAGCCTTATTAATACTGCTTTTGGATGGATATTTATTGGCAACATGTCCCGTCCACAAACTGAATTACAATACAGATGTAATTTAATACAGGAACAGTCGTCGCTAGACACTATGATTCAACGCTTCTGGGACGTTCAAGAGTATACAACGGTACCAACACAATTCACACATGAGGAACAAATGTATGAATTACGTCAACAATGTTACTTTGAATGAAGACGGCCGCGTCGAGGTGCGTCCACCATTTAGAAATTCTCCTAAACAATTAGGAAATTCATTCGCATAACAACGGTTCCAGATGAAATTAACGTGCAGCTGGATGAATCAAATGTTATAAAAACCCTTGGTTTAGCGTGGCAACCAGCTTCAGACATGTTTGTGTTTCGCTACGAGGTAGGCTCTGCTGAGAAGGAAACGAGGCGATCAGCGCTGCCTACAGTTGCAAAGATCTTCGATTTACTTGGGTTGGTGAGCCCAATCATTGTAAGGTGTAAAGTTTTTATGCAAGACCTCGAACTCAGAAAACTTGATTGGGACGAGGGCCTTCCTGATGATATGTTACGAATGAGGATCGAATTACAATCTGATCTACGCATGTTATTCAAGATAAAGATTCCATGATTTGTATTTACATTACAAAATCATAAGTCCGAAGTTCATGCGTTCGCTGATGCATAAATTATAACTAGAAAAAAAGGAATATCAAATGAATTCTGTTATCGATAAAAAGGGGTATTATGTACACATGTACAACAAAATTGTTATCGGTCTAAATTGTAAATTTGTACACGTGTATACTTAAGTTAATTTGAATAGACAGTAAGATTAGTTCAAATAAAACCATCAAAGAGAGCAGAAGTAAAAAAAAAAGTGTGAAAAGAAATAACGCATGAGTGGATCCGACAAGAATTGACCCACCCCAGGTACTAGACTGGACACCAATAGTTGAGGATCGCACGTATAGACTTATATCTAAAAAAAAACTAATTGGTTGCAATATAAAAAATATATTAGTTCTCACATAGAAATTGCACTTGCGATCAACTCTGAAATTGATATCGACAAATCTGTCAATGAGTTAAGTGTGATATTCATTGCTACAGCTGAGATATCAACGCCTGCTATTGTTGCTCTCAAGATTAGCAGAAAATCTTTCTCAAATAGGGAAATTAAAGAACTGGTTGCTTCCCAACGACGATTTAGAAGAGAATGGCAACAGCACAGATCTCCTACTGCTAAACAAAGGCTAAAAGATGCAACAAAAAAACTAGTCAAAGCACTTTTAAGCGACCAGCTCGAGGCACAAAGGCGCCATATCTATAGCCTATCACCCACAAACACTAGATTTTCACTTTGGAAAGCGCAAAAATCGCTAAAAACTCCTGTGGAGCTGGATTCATCTATTAGAGACAGAAACGGAAGTTCGAATTGGATACTTTCCAAAGCAATGGAAGAAATCGGTTATCATAATGGTTCCTAAGCTCACATGACATGTCCATCTTCATACACACAAATAAGTCTGCTTCCATGTCTTTCTAAGCTATTTGAGAAGTTTCTTAAAGCCAAACTCAATCACCATTTACAAGCAAATAGTTCAATCCCAGATCATCAATTTGGTTTTCGAGCAAAACATGGAACGATTGAGCAAGTCAACACAGTTACTTCGGAAATAAGAACATCCTTTGAGCTGCGAGAATATTGCTAAGCAGTATTCCTTGATGTAGCACAAGCGTTTGATCGAACATGGCGTGAGGGTTTGATTTACATAGAGTCCTGCAATCCTACATATCAAATCGAGTGTTTGTGGTAAGGCAGGAAAATTTCATTACAAATGAATTTATTTCCCGAAGGTAGTGTCTTGAGACCAACTCTATACAAGTTATTCACTACTGACATTCCAACAAGTAGTCAAATTGTTACTTCGACTTTTGCTGATGACACTGCCGTAATCAACCGCTTCCGTTGCTCAGTTAAAGCTTCTGCAGGTTTAGATGCTCATCTTAGTAGCCTTCGGGAGTGGTTATCAAACTGGAGAATTAAAGTCAATGAGGGGAAATGTAAGCACATTACATTTACATTGAACCCACGGACTTGTTTTCCAGTAACGTTAAATAGTGTTGCAATTCCTCAAACCCAAGTGGTAAGTTATCTTGGTGTTTACCTGGACAGACGGCTCACCTGGCCAAAGCATATAGAAGATAAAAAGATGTATATGAAACTAAGGGCTCAAAGTCTTCACCGGCTAACCAATTCTAAATCTGGGCTGAGACTTGAGTACAAGGTGATGCTGTATAACTCAGTTATTAAATCAATTTTGACTTATTGTTCTGAATTGTGGGGTACCGCGAGCGCGTGTAATATTGAAGTTATACAAAAAGCACAATCCAAGATACTTAGAACAATCACGGGAGTTCCATGGTATATCAGGAATGAAGACATTCACAAACACCTGAAAGTACCACCAGTAAAAGAAGAAAGTTCCAAGCGTAAAGCTATTTACATGGACAAACTTCTTTTCACGAGATGATGAAAATCCTAATGAAAATTTTGAATAAGGTAAATTTCCCATAATGGCTCATATTAAAATAACTCACTGGAACGCAAATGGCGTTTCACAGCACAAATTAGTGAATCACTGTTTCGTCAACGGTCACGAAACGATGTGAAAACTCCGCCCGATTGCGTGTAAACAGCGCCAAACACACCAGAGACGAATCACCGAACGATATTGCTATTTTTACATATTTGTGAAACTGACCTACACGCTCGCTTCCAAAGGCTATCAAAACAAATTTAATGAAGGGAATTGAATGAAACTTTAACAGTAGGCTACTAAAAGAATGCACTGCACGATGGTAATACTCTTTTGTGATAGCAGCGCCATCGAGCGGTGAGGCTAAGTACTTGTTTGTTGATCCTCGTAACAGAAAGCGAAAAGATAGTGTCCAGTATGAAATAGGGGTATTAGCTGCGATTAAGAGAACCCAATACGGAACTAGGATGAAATTAAGGCCAAAGTTTTTCGCACCGCACAAGGTTGTAAAAAACTTAAACCACGATAGATGTAAAGTTGTGAAGTTGGTCGAAAATGAAGGTCCAAAGAACACAATAATGGTTACTGATTTCATGAAGGAATGGAATAATTGGGTGGCCAATTTTAGGTCAGGAGGGCCGAATGTAGGAAATATGTTCAGGAGCGATCACTCCATCCCTGAGCGAACGTGAAGGAGATGGATATTGCCAGCTTTTTTTGAAAGTAGAGATCGAGCGAGTAGGTGAAGAACAGCGAGTCGAGAAGGTTGATTGTTTTACCCGATCCTAGAATAAATCTATATATCTAATTCGTTAAAATAAGCCAACATATTTCATTAAACCACATATCTACTTATTTTAATTTATTTAAGCATGCCGTGAATATAACTAGAGCTTTTTTCTAGCACAGTAAAGGGCGGTATCTTAGCATTTGGTGTGACTGGAGATACCGGGTCATCATCTGATTGATCACTAATTGGTTCATTATTAGGTTTCACTGTCCATGATAGTTTGGAGCGGTTGAAAATAATTGGTATAACCGGTAGTATTGGTAGTAATTTTGTTTATTCGTTGCGTCTTAGTAGAGCTTAACTAATGGTCTTGCAGTTTTGTATGTGTCGTTGTTTGTACTATGCTTCGTTGTTTTTTGTTGATGTTTTGTGTTTGTTCTGTAGATTTGTCTGGTGATTGGGTTTTTCGGATTCTTTTGTTAGCGTTTAACCGTTCGGAAATATTTTTATTGCTTGGCATGTTTGTTTCGATAATTGCTTTGGCATTTAATAACTGCATACAATGACGCGATCAGAGGAGTTGCTGCTGTTGTTGATGCTGCTTTAGCTGTTGATGTTGGTGATTTGCTTTGGGTTGAAATGTTTGTTGTTGTCGAAATAATTGCTGCTGCTGTTTTTACGTGCAAAAATCAAAAAGTCTTTTATATACACTGAAAAAACAATGTAAGAATGATTTTGATTTAAAGTAGCACACTCTATTTATGCTAAATCAAATAACTAAGATCTTATATGTGCGAAATCCTCTTTTTCTCTCTTTCATTATAATTATAATAAGATTTGCAATTTAAAACAAACCACGATTTCTCTAAATGCTTCTAAATGAGTAATCGTCGTAAGGCAAACAACGATAAAATCTACGTTATTGCGAAAGTGTTAAGACAAAATGTAGAGAAGAAACGAAATAGAAAAAATGTTTACTTGTTTGTGTGTATTATAGCTGCGTGCAATATACGTACACAAAATGCTCATGCTATGCCTAAAAGTTTTACAAAAACAAATGAGCATGATGAGTATAGGGCTTGGCCATCTCTGGTCTATATATTGCCCAAATACTTGCATAATAACTGTATACTGGTTAATTCTGATTGGATACTCATACTTTATGCGAAGCATTGCATATAGTGCGTTCTCTGTATGTAAACATTGCAGCCATGAAATATATAATTTGTAATGAGCTAGAGAGAGATAGAAAGTATGTTTGAGTCCGTCGCACTTACTGAAATCTCTATTGACTTTCTGTCATTAAACTGCTGATTATTGTATTATCAATTGCAACAGCGTTGACAGCATATAAGTAAAATAAAGCACAATGCAGGTAATATTAATTCTATTACAAACTCAAAATTCAATAATACTACAACATAAATTAAAACTATTGTTATAGATAACATTAGAAGAAAGAAAGGTCAGAAATACTGCATATCAACAGGCCTATAGAGCGAGAAGGCGCCAAAATTTATTGCATGGAATGCTTGCACAACAACAACAGTCACAACGAAACGAAATTTTAATACAAACTTTTCAAACCCAAAGTCGCAAGCCCTATCGAAATTTTTATTTGACATTTTCCATTTAAATATGAGCAATTTTCCACAAACCCCAAAAACTAATACTTCCACTACTATATATGCAGTTTTTCATAGATTTTTAAATACAGTTGAGTCGAAAATTTATATTTCTTAATTTAGTTACCATAAGCCAATACTAACCATTGTTAATTAATACATTTACAAATACAACTCAAATAAAATAAAACAAACTAAACCCGCGTATTCCATTCTATTTATCCAATACTGAAAGTTTAGATACTTTAAATTGACAAGAAATATACTGAACGCATAACTACTTGCAAATTACAAAATTCTTCAAGTACTATAGGTTTACACATCTCCCGTGTGATCCGACTGACATTGGTTTATTTTTCTTTTCTTTTTTTTTTAATGTAGTGAAGAGGTGACAAATTACAATAACAATGATAATAATAAAATAATAACAATAATAAACATTTATACTAACAACAATTTAAAATAACAAAAATAATAATAATTTAATAACAATAATACCCATTAATAACAAAAATAATAATTATAATATAATAACAGTAATAAAAATTAATAGTAACTATAATATAATAACAATAATAAACATTAAGAACTGTAGTATATCAATAATAATAATATAATGAAAATATTGTCCTTCTGTCTGTCCGGCTGTGTGTCTGCGTGTATGCAAACTAGTCCCTGAGATTTTGAGCTAAAACTGAAATTGAGCAAGAAGCTTTCTTTGTCGGACTCAGCCGAATCGGACCTCTAGAGGGGTACCCCCATACAAACAGCACATCCAGATTCATGTGTTTATTAGAAAAACTTTTTTGTTTTTGAACTTTCGACTTAAAATTTTTAAACTAGAATTGTCTGAGCCTTATCCACCAACCATATAAATTTCAAGACCCTCGTTGGAACATATGAAACTTAAACTGTGCATGAACACATTGAAAATGAACCCAATTGTATTCATTGCAGAAGTCTTTTTATTTTTTTATCTTTGAACGTCCATATCTCAAAAACCAAGCGGGAATCGACAACTTTTATTTGGATTTTTTGTCTTATTTTGTCAAGTTCTACAAGAATAGGAATAGGTGAACATGCATATTAGAGATGAGTTTCATAACAATCATATTTCCCACTTCTGAGTGTACTCAGAATATGTACTTTGTAGATATATAGTATAACCGATATGCATCACAGTAGTAAAATGCATACGCAAAATGAAAGGAACAACTTGTTCACATACACACTCTAAATGATTATTAGTAATATACAGAGGAGGGTTGGAAGCTCTCTGCAAGAAAAATATTTGCTCCGAAAAAATATATTTAAAAAATGTTTGTGAATGTTTTTTTTTTTTTGGCGTTCATCTTTCGCAGTGTGCGGTCGCAACTGTGCACTGTTTGTTCTCGTTATCTATAGGTCCTTCCGCATTATTTTTTGTGCTTTTTACGTAATGGCACTTTTACAGTTGTGTCTCGTCACTTTTATTCGAGCAACTACTATATTTGCTCATTTACATTAATAATAAGCAGATTAGCAATATCTGGTGGCTCTTAATGGACGTCCAGGCGGTCCCTGCCCCCGCCAATATGCCTTCACAAACGCATGCAACTGTGCTTAAATTAAGCGGTTGATTCATTCCGGAAACCGCTTTGCCAATTCAACAAGGTAAGTGGCAGATTGGCTCTCCCAATAAAAGTAGAAAATTACCAACAAAATCTCCATCCTCATCAATTCATATTTCAAATTTACGTCCAAACTCACCACTTAATAACCGTTTCTCTCCTTTGAGTGATGAGTCGGACGTACAGGGCGATGATCATTTTGATAGTGCTTCTGAAACTTGTTCTGTCAAAGAAAAATCTCTTCCAATTATCAAACAGTAACAAAATAAAAATGATAATAAAAGCAATGAATCCCCAAAACCAAAGCCATCACCATCATTATAGGCATAGATTTCAAACACAAGATATAAACCAGTTTCCTCAACAGCAAGTTGTGAAGCAGAGGCTTGAACTAAATCTACAGCAAGGCACTCAAAACAATCGGAATAAACTTATGCAACAACTTCGTCAAACCATGCATAAAAAGCAATGTCATCAATTCTCACCTCTTGACAGCGAATTTCAACAGAGTTTGTCATTAACTCAAACTGAAAGGTTTGGCGTTTTGGAACCGAAATTGGAAAATTTGACCATCAGCTTCAACAATATGATAGAGACGCAATCCAAAACATTGGAATTGCTCACCACCATGATGGGAAAAAATGTTTAATTTAAACATCAACATAGCCATCTGGAACGCAGATGGAGTCCTACAACGCAGAAATGAACTAAACCTTTTCTTAACCTCCAATGTAATTGACATCATGCTCATTGCTGAGACCCATTTCTGCTGCCGCACTTATCTAAAACTTCAAGGTTATGAAATATATGCTGCCAATTACCCAGATGATAACCGTATGAGGGGAGGAACTGCAGTTATTATACGCACTGCCATCAAGCATCATTCTATTGACCCGATCCGCACTAAATCGTTGCAAAGTGCTGGAGTCAAAATCTTCACCAGCTCTGGAGAAATAATCATTGCATCAATCTACTGCCCACCAGGCCTTCAATTAGACGAGAAGGCTTTCAACGACTACTTCGAAGTTTTTGGACAGAAATTCCTGGTTGGTGGCGACTGGAACGCCAAGCATCGCCTGTGGGAATCCAGGCTCACCACCCCAAGATGTAGACAGCTTTTTGAGTGTATTGTTAAAAGCAACAGAGAAGTATTGGCTACTGGATCACCTACTCTATAATCATTCGATAATCTTCGAGTTCCGGGTGCTGTTGATTTCGCTAGTTTTAATGGTATACCTCCAAGTGGGTTGTCTTACAAGGAAACGGCTGATCTCAGTTCTGACCACATACCGCTACGTGTCAACTTATGTAGTTCACCCGAGCTCTATAATACAAATAAGCGTTTGCTGCCAAGACACGCCAATATAGCTGAATTCAAATCCTGGCTTGAAAACCGCCTGAATCCAAACGTTTATTTAAGATCCCCCAAGAATATTGACGATGCAGTGGAGATTTTCTCCAGCAATATTCTAGAAGCCGCAGCATTCGCTTTCAGAAATCAACCACATTACCCTTACAAACCACCCCAGGCCCTTTTAAAACCTGAGGTCCTAGAGTTGGTGAAGTTCAAACGCAGTTTACGTGGCCGATACATGCGCAGTTGCAATGAAAGTGATAAGATTGCTTAGAGAAAAGCAGCTCGTGAACTCAAACAGATACTTGCGGACATCAAACCTGACTTCTTCAATAATCTGCTATTTAAGGCTGACCCCAACAAAAAGACGAAATTCACCAAATGTGTCAAACAGCAACCCCATAGACACGTCCCGGTAAGAGATTCATCTAACAATTGTTGTCGTTCCGATAGCGAAAAAGCAGAAGCATTTGCAGATGAACTTGAGAATCGCTTCACATCATTGTCTCTTACTGATGACGCAGATAACAATGAAGCAGCCCTAGCCTTATCGAAAATGGTTCCTGATTTCAGCGCCATAAAACATATCACGCCTAGTAAGGTAAAAACTATTATTAAAAATATGAAAACGGAGAAGTGTCCTGGACATGATGAGATCGATACTAAAGTGGTCAAAGCCCTCCCCATCAAAGGAGTGTTAGTTTTGGTATTGATATTCAATGCCATGTTGCGTTTCTGCCATTTTCCATCCAAATGGAAACGAGCAGCAATCGTGATGATATCCAAGCCTGGAAAGTCTTAGAACCTGATTGGATTCTATAGACCGATAAGCCTGCTTCCGTCCTTCTCAAAGATATTTGAAAGATTATTTTTGAGAAGAATTCTGGAAATTCGGGCTGTCCGGGCTGTCATCCCAAACCATCAGTTTGGTTTCAAGCCTCAGCATGGTACACCGGAGCAACTGCAACAAGCCTTTGATAGGGTATGGATTGACGGTTTACTCTACAAAGTGAAACAACCTCCCAAGTGAGCAACATCTCCTACTCCAGAGCTTTTTATCAGAGAGAACGTTTTTCGTCTAGATGCGCGATGTTAACTCATCAACTAGAAATATTGAGGCAGTGTCCTGACCCCAGTCCTGTATTCATTATATACTTCGGATATGCCTGTATCAGACGACGAGAATATGTTGTTGGCAATGTTTGCAGATGACACGGCCATTCTAACAATTGACGGCTCCCCCAAAATGTCGGCTGATAAGACTCAATCATACTTGCGAAGATTTCATTGTTGGGCCAAACTTAAGAACATGGCATTAATGCAGAAAAATCAAAACATTTACATTAAGGCGCGACGCTTGTCCAGCTATAACATACGATTCAAGTATCATACCACAGGTGGTAACTTGGCTTAATTCTTGATAAACGTCCCACTTGGCGCGCCCATGTAAGAAGTGTGGCTTTTGTGCGGTAATAGCAGGTTGCCTTTAAATAGCAAACTGGTGATTTATAGGCAAGTGGTAGCCCCTGCCTGGCGTCATGGCATATAGATATGGGGTTCCACTGCTAATTATAATATTCAAAGGATTCAAGCCTGTCAAAACAAAACTCTTCGTCGCATATCTGGAGCTCCGTTGTACATGAGAAACTCGAATCTGCACCGAGATTTGAAGACTTCAACTGTGCTAGATGAAATAAATTTTCACAGCAGTAGATATAACGCAAAACTGCATCGCCATCCATACCCACTGGTAGCTTCCCATTGCATCAATTCATCACACAGACGCCTGAAAAAACTTCATCCTAACGATCTCCTCACAAGGAGAGCATGAAAACCAACCAACATTAAATTCTATTCCTACCTCAAACGTCTATAATGAGCTCATCATTGTCCACTAAATGACACCAATGCTAGAAGCCGGATTCTTCTGTTAACGTTTATCTATTATGCACTTTTATTGTCAAACAAAAAGAAAAAAACAAAAAAAAAATAATATTCATACTTTTTGCATGTATACGAAATATACGCACAAAATTTTATACACATACCAGGACAACCCGCGGCCATCAGAATCGACCACATTCTCGAAAAAAAGTTCGTTTTTTTTAAGTGCTAAAAACTTCTCTGTAAACAATGTTCTTTAGGAAAACTCTACTATCACGTGATAATGACCTTGATCTGATGTCTCAGAAATATGAAATCGCATTCCATTGATTGATTGATACTGGCGGCAACATACAATTGTCCATGACTAAACACAGGCTGTCTCAACAAAATACCAACTTTTTGAAACGTTTCACCTTGGGATTTATTTATAGTCATCGCAAAAGCTGGAATGACTGAAAATTGAGTTCTTGAAAGTTTGAACGGTAAAAGAGTTCCCGAATAAGTCAAATGAATGCGGCGTTAAAATTCGAATATTACGCGCTACACCTGTTAACACCTCGCAATCTATTGAGTTTCTATGCATTCGTTTTACCCGTATGCGAGTTCCGTTAACTAATGCTTTTCCTGTACTTATATTCCGTATTAATAATACAATACAGTTTTCTTTTCAAATCAATTTATAGACATCTAACTGATACAGTATTGAAAAACTCAATAGGAAAATTATTATGTTCATGTGCATCATCACTGACAAGACGTAGTAAGCCTGCTCCTGTCCAGCCATTTGTTTTCAGACTAAATTTATAAATGAACAATCAACATTTTTTGGAACCAAAATAACTGAATTCAAAATGTCAGTAGATAGAATAAAGAAGGCTTCCTCTTTCGCTGTACATTACACATAGCATGTATACAAATAAACGGCAAACATTGAATTTGTGAAGCCTTTCCTGCCTACGCATCGGTTGGGTATTTTCCCAAGGCATGGAAGTATGCCAAGGTGAGTGTGCTTCTGAAGACAACTGATAGAATTAGGAGTAATCCTCGTTCTTTCCGGGGCATCAGTCTCTTGCCGGTACTTGGAAAAGTGATGGAAAGAGTTCTGGTAAGAAGACTTCAGGAGAGAGTGTGTGATCAAATGTCTGATTTGCATTTTGGGCTTAGAAAGGGTAAATGCGTCGAGGATGCTTGGGGATATATTTCTGACTGTGTTCAGGCAAGTAGTTCCAAGTATGTGCTACGTGTGTTTGTGGATTTTATGGGTGCGTTCGAATATCTAAGTTGGGATGGTGTGTTGAGGAAATTGAGAGATTGCGGAAGCCGGGAAATGGCTCTTTGAATGAGTTATTTCTCTGACAGGCGTGCTTGTGAGGTTCGCTTGAATGAATGTGTCAGTGTGGATGTGGTTCGTGGTTGCCCCCAGGGTTCTATGCATTTTTTTTTCTCCTATATATATGTATGAGTAGGACTAACGAGAAAGTTTCAACTATTAAAAACTAATACACCTGTGTATTTTCTACAATGAAGAAGAAATGGTTCACTTAGCACTACGAGCCTCTAAGAAAGCATAAGGGCTGCACGATCGTTACGAAAGAGACGAGAGGAGTCCTTGTATGGACAAGAACTCTGTCTAGACGATTAACGTGTCGAACTGGTTTGTCCATGTAAATAGCACGATCAAACGCTTGTGCTACGTCAAGGAATACTGCTGAGCAATATTCTCGCCCCAGTCATATAGAGCTATATCTCTAAACCCGTGCTTAGCGAAAGTATTAGACAAGATAATAGCAAACCGACTTTGGTGGTTTGTAACAACATATAAACTACTTAACAGTCGACAGTTTGGTTTCAGAAAAGGGAAATCTACAAGCGATGCTCTATTATATGTAGACCACACAATTGCAGATAGCATCTCCCTTAAAAA
>JBAMAW010000456.1:0-81055 GCA_037043295.1 Amiota minor
AATACATCCGACATCAATTTCTCCCAGCTTTGTATAAGTTTTTTCGAAGTTTGACTTCAGATCACCCGCTAGCTCTAAAAGTCCCTTCATGTCATACTCATCCATTTCTCTTACGCGCTCATCGTCATTGTCTCTAGTCAATTTTATCAGTCAATCATAAATTGCTTTTGACTTGATGCATAAGAAATGTTGAGGACGATCGTCACTTGGATCAACTATGAGACTATTTTCAGTCATACTTTCTTCTTAATTTTTCACAGTACAGATGTTGTAATAATTGGTTGGGGCTGGTATCTCGCCGGGGCCTCCAAAATGTTGGGAGATACCGAGCCTTTTCAGTATTTCAGAATAGTGCAACAGTTGGTGATGTTCAAGTGATCACTACCTTTTAACGTCTAGCTACTCTAAGAATTCATATTTTATTTCTTGGCTGTTGTTTTTTCTTTTGTTTTCTTTATATTTTTTTTTTTTTTTTTTTTTTTTTTGTATAATAAAACTAAGGATATTCATGTACAAAAAAGCTTTGATTATGGCATTTACAAACCTATGCATGAGCGTGTATATATTAATGTGAAGGATATGTCTGAATTCTTAAATAATCTTTGTAGTTTACTGATACCTTATGTTGTTTTTGCAGTTGGTTACAGTACAGCACTCTGATGTTGTTTTTACCGTTGGTTACTGTTCAGCACTCTGATGTTATACTTATATCACTTATTAAATGTCTTCTTCACTGCACAACTTTCCGATTCTAGTAATATTCTTTTGGAAATCACAAACACGACTGAGAGCTGCTACTACTAATGTCGAAACAAAGAAGAAAAGAAAAACTAATTTGAACATTTGCGCATCAGGCGACATTACAGGGTCCCCTTCTGTTTCAGGTGCAGCTGCGAACAACCTGTACATTACATAATAACACCTGCCGATACTTTTTAGAAATGTCACCCGTAATAGCACTCTGATGCCAACGAAAGCGCAATAACATTACAAATAAATCATCTTGAAACTTCGGACCATTTCTTAACAAAAATCATTTAATGATCGTTCATTACTACTTTTACATGACGCAGCAAACTTAACTCTAAATTTAGTGGTAGCACGTTATGGCCATCGAACTGGATGTATCTGAGATGTCTGTCTGAGAAATATCTGCAGGGCTAAAATACATAAGTCATTGAATTCCTTAATAAACCTTTCATAGGCGTCCTTACTTCATCTCGATTTAACCTACTTTCCAACTTCATAAAACGATTCAAAGCAATCTTATAAGAATCCCCAAAGTAGATTTGCCTGATTTGGTAATCGAACTATAAAGCGACCTGACAGAAACTGCCTAACATTTGCCTTGAATTGCTCCTCGCACAATTATTCTTCAGAAGTGTGTGAGTTTACTGATGACGATATATCCTTAATCTTCCAAAGATTCTACCATCCTCCTTAACTTAACTTCCCTTGCGGCTTCATTCATCACAACCTTTGATACTCCACTTCTGACGGACGGTGTTCTCTTAACCGACCACATACCATCCAAGTAAAGATTTCTACAACAATGCTAAATGTGGTGCTAATTTAATTTGGTCAACTGAAAGCTATGCGAAGAATGGATTCACGCCTAACAGCATATCAATTTTATGATTTGAATTAAATTCTGGGTCAGCCAATCGTACTCCATAAGGTAGTTTCTACTGGCCTTTGAGGTTAGAAGTATTGAGGTTATCTTTTAATGCGGTCTAATGCGAAGAACTGAGTTAATGTAGAGAACGATGATACTCGCAACTTCAATAAAATATTGTATCAACGTAATCTTGAACGCCTGCCTTAGTGTCACCGATACCATGTACGCTTAACCCTGACTTTTCACATTTAGTCTTAACATCTCGGCGAAACTCCTGGTTACAAAGTTTATTTGACTTCCACCATCGAGTACACAGCTACACTTCATAAACTCATTACCCTTAACTTTCACTAAAATCGACTCTGTAGTACTTGGCTACAGACTCGACTACTAGATAAGAGAGAACTATGGAATGAACTTGGTTCTGTTGCCACACCTGACTGCTCCTCATTAGTAGTACCCTTAAAAGCTGATACTATGCAAAAAAGCATGATGAAGACCCTTATATATTTTACAATAAGTAGAACTACAAGATGAAGTCCCTTATATATTTTACAATTAGTAGAACTGCAAGTACTTGTGGCATTACGTTTGCTTAAACAGCTAATGCACAAACCCAGCTTCTTTATGATATCTTTGCATTGCTTCTGTCCTAAAATTGGGGGCACTATGATTGCAATAAGAACTTCTTCCGCTGTATCCAAAGTACACAGTGCCACTAACTGAGAAGTAACGACACCCACTATACTTCTCAATGATTCTGAATATGATCCAGTAAGTTTCTTCAAATTAAATAACTTCTTTATATGAACCTGAAATAGTTTTATATTCAAAACACTCTTTAGAATATGCAAGGCCTTACAATAATTTACAGGAGTAACCCTAATGACTCGATTACTCTTAATAGGATGCATCCTAAACACGATCGTAATTGTATAAGCTACGACAGTATAATAAGCTCGTCATTTGAACCGATGAGCGCTTCAAAAGTGTTGTACCAATTGAACCAATTTGAAAATTTTCCAGAGAAACTAGGAACAGTTATAGTGAACAACGCTGCTTTTCGCGAAGAACATATGGATTATGATTTATTGTAGTACTATGAAATGATGCCCGATCGTTAACGTTGATGTGACATACAGCTTAGTAATGTCGATTTCACTTCACGGTAGATGTCCTCGAAACCCTTCATGACTTTCACTTAATCTCTGCTTCTCGATATCCGACTACAAATTACAAAGCTGGGGGAACAAAGACTCCACGAACCTTAATATAGACTCTAGTTCTTCAATCGTCATCGAAGTACCACTCCGGATAACGTAGATGTCGGGAGGTTCGCTCGATCACACCTGTTTAGCTGGAAGGATTGATGCTGATTATTCTATAGTGCAATATTTATTCAATTCTTTATTTCGTGTCTTGTGCATATCGTTGGCAAGACAAGCTTCACACATATACATAGGTACCCATTCTATCGTGAAGCGTTTATGTACATGCAAACGTGTGGCAATACATAAGATCAGTTAACATTTCGGTACAGACATACATACATACGCTGTATGCGGTTTTTCGATTTAGCTGTTTCTTTTTATATACTTTATATGCTGTAAATAAACACATTATATATTTTACATACATAAATACATACTTAGTGCGTGAAGGTATTCGGTTTTAAGAGTTTCTTAAACTTTTATATAATACTATATACAAATCCGTTATATACATGAGTCATTGTGCGGTAATTTCGGCTTAACTGATTTTTTAAATTCATTACATTTATATACTTGTATGCATTGCGAGACATATTTCTATAAAAATGGAGCAAGAGCAATCCGTGTCGCGTAATCCTCCATCGGTGTCAAGTGAACTTGATTTCCGAAAGGTCAAAGTTACGTCGATTCAACGGGAATTACGCGGTAATGAACAATTTCTTATCG
Source organism: Amiota minor (assembly GCA_037043295.1). NCBI lineage: Eukaryota > Metazoa > Arthropoda > Insecta > Diptera > Drosophilidae > Amiota > Amiota minor. The sequence goes on from JBAMAW010000456.1 coordinate 3,556, forward strand.
CCGATCGTGCTATCTAGCTTAAGTGAAGCGGGTTTGTGGGTACGTTTGGATGGATTGGAATCCATAAAATCAAGATTTGACTCAGTGCAATCAGTGCTGGAAAGGCTAGATTTTAAAGAATTTGAGAGTGACGCTCGAAGCAATTTCTCAAATCTTTATTATGAGCTTAAAGCGAAGTTAACGCATGAGCTTAGCCTTCATGAGAAGGACACAGCTGCTCATTCTACTGGACTGCGGCAATTTCTGAATGATCCAAAGCATATCAATGCTTGGGCAGACACGTACTGCTCTATTTCCCCGATTTGCAGTTGCAGATATTTGCTGTGGGCTATACTCATTGACCTGATTTATCGCTGATAAAAATCAGTACATTTGTAAAGTGGAGAAGTTGTTGCACTTGCGGTCTTGCTTCGATGGTATCACTTTGGATAAATTATTAAATTTTCAGGCATACATTTGGTCTATTTTAGGTATACCAAAGGTGGAGAAAGGGTCAGCAAGTGGTCTACGCGAATTAAGCGATAAGATTAATGCAATGGCAACAACGCTGGAGCTGACAGACGGGTTGCTAATTCACCTCATCGTTGGAAAATGAGATCGAGTAACATTGGATAAATGGGAAGAGTCTCTGCAAATAAACAAGCTGCCAAAGTGGACGGATATGTCAACGTTTCTTGAAAAGCGATGTCGCAATATCAAAAATTTAGAAAGCGCTATGGTAAAGCAAACGCCTAGCCATCAGGTGGGAAAAAATTCATTGAAAAATACTTTTGTCACCTCATCTTATCAATCATGTTTGTTATGCAACGGCAACGATCATTACATTTCAAAATGTCCACAATTTTTAAGTTTATCGATCAATTTACGTTACAAGGAAGTCAAGAAGCTGCATCTTTGCTTAAATTGTCTTCGCAAAGGGCATGGTCTGCAGCAGTGCAGATCAAGACATTGTAAGCATTGTCATACCAAGCATCACTTTTTGCTTCATTAAGGGCCAAGTGCACCTACTTATAGTGCAAAGTCTGTTATTGATAAACATGCTCAATTGCCTTCTTCGCATGTTTCATCAAATATCCCTATTTCTCCACCTATTGATTCAGAAACCAAAATGGCCATGTGTTGCTTGCTACTGCTATAATATACATCAAAACCCGTTCTGGGTTATTTGTGTACTATCGTGCGTTGCTTGGTTCTGCATCGCATTTAAACTTTATCACATCTCGTTTTGCAAATCAATTACAATTAAAATCATATCGATCAAGTATTGCCATATCTGGTATAGAAGTCTAATCTTTCGTTTGATAAATCTACTAATGGTTTTGCACAGTCTCGAGATGAAAATTATCATACTTCATTCACTGCTGTTATAACTAACACTCCTCATTCTGACTTAGATTATTCGAATTGGGATATTCTAAAAAATATCGATCTTGCGGTGATCCATTGTTTTATAAGTCTCACGTATTGATCTGCTTCTTGGGGCTGGACTTTTCTTCGAACTTATGTGTGTTGGGCAAACTCATATTGCTGATCACCTACCAACAAAAGACAAGGCTTGGTTGGGTGGTTTCTGGATGTCTTTCACAGCAAAGAAGTAGTTATACATCATTGCAAGTGTTAACCGATTGCTCAGATCTCAAGGCCGATGTTAATGACTTAGCAGATATCGTTAATCGGTTTTGTGATATCGACAACTGCTGTGGCTCATCATCTCCTGTCTTTGATGATGACATACTTTGTGAGCAATTATTTCTACAACGCTGCACTCGTCTACATTCTGGTCAGTATTCTGTTCGTCTTCCAGCCAGGACCCATTTTGATCCGATTGGTAATTCATATGGTAGTGCGATTTAAGACCCTCGAGTCTAGGACTTACAGAAATTGTAATTTAATTCCTATATTCGCACAATTTTTTTCGTTCACACGCTCACAGTTTTGCTGTGTAAGCGTCTGGAAAACTTCCGTAGTATGAATGCAATTCTTATAAATGCAATTTTTATGAATGCAATTCTTGCTACACATTCAAAGACAAATGTAAAACAATACTTTTGCACCAAATTTCCGTCGTGTAATCGTAATTTTTCCTAGAATTCTAAATAACTTGGACGTTCCCTTTGTTTTCGCCATCTAGAAAATTAATTTAAAAGACTTTGTTAATTTAAGAAAAGGGAGTAACATAATAGAGCTCACAAGCATAAATCTTATTAGCACTTTATTCTAATAAAATACTAAAAATACATTTTTATTTTATTTTAATAAAATATAAAAAAAAAAACCAGCATGACTCTTGGTAACACATTATTTAATATAAAAATAAAAACAAGCATAAAAATTGTTAAAATATTATATTAATAAAATAAATAAAACACTTTTTTATTGGCGACGAGGAAGGGATATTGCGGAAACTTACCATTAAAAGAAGCTTTTTCATTTCATTGAATTAGCGCGGTATCCTAAAGAACAAAAATACTTGTTTTATTGAAAAACAAAAATCAGTGCAAAACCACAAAAAAAAAAGAAAAAGGACTTGTTTTATTGAAAAACAAAAATCAGTGCAAAACCAACAAAAAACCAGTCTGCTCAATTAAAAACAAAAACACGAAACTTTTGTTGTAAACGAAAGGAAATTAAACAAGAATATCAACAATACAATACATATATTACTAAAATACAAAGAAGAAAATGGCACAACCATTAGAATTAATTGTAAATCCTCTAAAGTTTTTAGAAAAATTACCCGAATTTCACGGTAACCAGAATGATCTACGGATTTTCTTAAGTTTAGTCGATAGAATTCATCCACTCCTATAAACATATAATATGATGTTCCTTCACAAGCATTATTTTCGGACATAATATAAAGCCGCATTAAAGGCAAGGCTAGAGAAGGTAAACTGCAACATGCAACTTCATGGACAGAAATCAAAAATAGATTAATAAATAATTTTGGCGAAATCCGAAATACTGAAGAACTTTTTGACGAACTCAGGGCAACTGTATTTAAGACAACCCCTATAGCTTTTTGTGAAGAGTTCAAAAGGAGACTCAGTGCTCTCAATTGAAAAACACAACAAGTGGTTGCCACAGGGCCAGGATCAGTAGAATGCGTTAGGAATAATATCCGGTCAGCATTGCATATATTCATTAGCTAAATGTCAGAACCTCTGAAGACTATTCTTAATTGCCGCAGACCAGAAACTCTGGAATCTGCCATGAAAATATTTCATCAAGGACAATATGCATACATAAACCCTCCAAATGTAAATGGATTTGGATATTCAACCAAAGACAGAAAATCAACCGCCAAAACAACCACAATAATAATTCTCATAACGAACAAAATAACAATGCTAAGGGTAACAACAAGTAAAATAATAATTCAATTAATCAAAATAGTACAATAATTATCGCGGTCAAAATTATTATCCTAATTTTCAATATAAAAGTAACCGTAAGTAACAATCATAATAATAATAATAACGATAGTAATAATGGCAATCAAAACCGAAACGGAAATAACAATAATAATGCCAATAGAATAATTCAAATAACAACTATTATAGTAATGGGCAATACAACCGTAATAATGGTAATAATTCAAAAAACCATAACAATGGTAATATTGGGAGTACAAATTAGTTCGGTCCGTTTTCAAAAGATGGCTCCACATGCAAGTTGTGACAGATTTTGGAAGTGTTTACCTATTCCATTGGAAGGGTTTGACATCTGTCAACAATAATTAATGTGCATCAGCGTCTGTTTCTGACAACAACACTGTTTTTTGCCTCTTCGAAAATGTCCAGATGTGTGTTAAATAAACAGGATTTGCGGGAAGTTTTGATTTTCTTTTTAATGGGAAGAAAAGTGCAGCTGAAGCCCAACGAATGCTTGAGGAAGTTTATGGTGAATCTGCTCTGACCGATAAGTCATGCAGAGAGTGGTGTCGACGCTTCAAAAGTTGTGATTTTTGTGTCGAAGACAAAGAACGTCCTGGCCAACCCAAAAAGTTTGAAGATGAGGAATTGGAGGCTTTACTGGACCAAGATCCGTTCCAAACGCAAACTGAACTCGTAAAATCATTGGGAACGACTCGGCAAACAATTTCCGTTCAGCTAAAACAATTGGGATTTATTCAAAAGCAAGGATATTGGGTGCCGTACGAGTTGAAGCCGAGAGATGTCGAAAGGCGATTTTTCGCTTCGGAACTGCCTCTTGAAAGACTTCATAGGAAGGGATTTTTGCACCGGGTCGTGACTGGAGACGAAAAATGGATATACTACGATGACCCCAAGAAGAAAAAAATACTATGCCAAGCCTGGTGAACCCGTTCCGTCATTGTCTACATCGACGCCAAAGCAAAACATCCACGGTTCAAAGGTCATGCTCTGCATATGGTGGGACCAGACGGGTGTGGTATATTATGAACTACTAAAACAAAACGAAACCATTAATGCGGAACGTTATCGACTACAACTAATGCGTTTGAGCCGTGCATTGCGTGAAAAACTGCCAGAAACGGCCGAACGGCATGACAAAGTGATTTTGCAACATGACAACGCTCGGCCCCACGTAGCTGTAACGGTAAAAAATTATCTGGAACGCTGAAATGGGAGGTCTTACCCCACCCGTCGTATTTTGCAACCTTGGTCCTTCCGACTACTGGCATTTTCGACGGATGCAAAACGATTTGAGGGGTCACCGGTTCGGGCCTTTTGAAGAAATCAAAAAATAGCTCAATGATTGGATCGAGGCCAGAGAGGACTTATTTTTTAGAGATGGTATTCGAAAATTACCGGAGAGATGGGCAAAAGTAGTCGCTTCCGGCGGACAATACTTTGAATGATGTATTTTTTACTTTTTCCGATAAAAAAAAAAACACTTTTTTGAACACAAAAAACGGACGGAGTTAATTTGTACTCCCAATAACAACAGAAACCATTATCAAGGGCAAAATGTAAAAAACGTCAATTTCCAGCAAAATTCAAATCTTTTTTTTTTTTGTATATTGATAGTATTTATTGAATCTCCTATATAAATACATAGGCCTAACAATAGGGTTACAATTCGTAAAAAAATAATACACATTCGTACCTCCTACAGTGAAGTTCAATTAGCACTACGAGCCTCTAATTAATCGAAAGGGCAGCACGATCGTTACGTATCAGTCGAGTGGAGTTCCTTGTATGCACAAGGACTCTGGCTAGGGGATTAACATGTCGAAGTAGTTTGTCTATGTAAATAGCTTTACGCTTGGAACATTCTTCTTTGACAGGTGGTACTTCCAGGTCCTTATGAATGTCTTCATTTCTGATATATCATGGAGCTCCAATGATTGTTCTAAGTATCTTGGATTGTGCTATATAATTATATTTATTATAATTAATAATAAAATATTTTATTATTATATAATTATATAACTTCAATTTCTGATTTTGTACGCAACAATCGATACCTCAGCTGCAGCTACCAATATGCCATTTAACTTAACAGATTTGTCGATGTCACTTTCAGAGTTGATCGCAGGTGCAATTTCTATTTGAGAACTAATATATTTTTTATATTGCAACCAATTAGTTTTATTAGATATAAGTCTATACGGGCGATACACAACTATTGGAAAATCGAGTAAAATAATATCAACGGTTGAGTGAACGGATGAAAGTTCATAAGTAGTAACTGCCTATATGAGGTTTCTAGGTATATTTTATGTGATACCAAAGTCGATGATATCGGTAGTTTTTCTTAGATCCGCCGGTCATTATGTAGGCCTACCCGGAGGAACGAAGTCTAGCTTGCTTTTACAATCAACAAGAGTGTTGTAGAGTTGTCGACCTTTTGGATTTACTAAACGAAAACCCCAATAGGTGTGTTTAGCATTGTAGTCACCGGCCGCCAAAAATCGTGCTCCATCAGGCTATCAAGGAAATTTTTAAAAACATCTGCAGATATAGAAAATCGTGGAGGACAATATACAGCAGATAACGTCAGACTACCATAACGCATTTGCAACCGGACCGAAGTTGCTTGTAGATTATTAAATGAGTATGGCTCTAGAGTCTGGTGTTCAATACGCTTTCTTATAATATTGCTTGTACCACCATGAGGCTTTCCATCCGGATGATTTGTTGTACAAACTAAGTAGTCTGGTATAAAGAAGTTATTTTTGCTAGTCAAATGAGTCTCACAGACTAACATCACATCTACATTGTTGTCCTCTAGATACTTCATCAACTTTAGTTTGTGCTGTGAAACGCCATTTGCGTGCCAGTGAGTTATTTTTATATGAGCCATTATGGGGAATTTAACTTATACAGAATTTTTATTTGGATTTTCATGAAAAGAGTTTTAGATCATTCCGATTGTTTTATTCAGGGTCCGTAATAAATTCACCAACATAGTTTCACTATAGCTTTGTGGTTGCAGCACTGGCTCATTACACGCATTTAGAGTCAGGGTGGTTTGTGACATTGGCTTATTATGTTGAGACATTGGAGCCTTAGGCTTCACAATCTTTTTCGCAGTTTCTTGTTGAACGCCTAAACGCAGGGCACCTGCATACGACACATTCGAAGTTAAAGGAATATTAGGTGGTGGACACATAACCGTCGCTGATACTGTACGGTTAGCCTCACGGCTAAAATGGGCGGAATTTTTTTGTGACTGCAACCTGTTCTTCATCTCCTTATATACAGGACAACCTCTATAATTGGCTGTATGATTGCCCCCACAGTTATTGCATTTTTTAAGATCAGGATTATCGCGACTTAGTTTACAGGTTGCGGTTTCATGCAAGTTTCCACAAGCTACGCATACTGGACGAATGGTGCAATAAGATTTCGTGTGGCCAAATTCCTGACAATTTGTGCATTGCACAGGATTTACTCTTTTGTGAGGCTCCTCCACAGTTACCCTACGGTGAAGTAAATATTTAATGTTGTAAATGGGATGCACTTCATTTTTCTTTAACTGCTGCAACTTTGGGGCCAGCTCAGTTTTGTACAATGGCTGTGGGATTTCATTTTTATTAAACATATTAATCACTACTTTGACTTCAAATCCTTTTTCTTCCAGGGCAGTCTTAATATCGCTACAATCAACAGAGGGTTCAATGCCCTTCATTACAGCAACCAGCCCTTTACTACTTTTAAGTTGATAGGTATAATAGTTTCTTTTAGACTCTCTAAGGTACTTAGTTACAGAACTGTAATTTGCTTCCGTATAAATTTGGATCTTAGTTTCTTTTATATTACCCTTGGTAATAGAGTCAATTTGAAAGTTATTATTGCCAACTATTCTTTGGATAGCATCTAGAAGCCTATTCGAGTTTTCTTCTCGAACATATATTGGGGGAGGTTTCGCGGTTTTAGGTTTTGCTGAATTATTGTCATCGTTTTTAACAGGTTCATCTTTTTCAGCAAGTAGCTGGAACCTATTACTTTCCAAAATCGTTTTCTTAGCATTATTATTTTTTTGCGGGCTTAGTTACCGCTAATTGTGGATTTGTATGTAGCGGTCAATACCTGTCTGCACTGCCGCTTTATTTTCATGAGTCCCGTATTGTATGCGCTGATTTTGACTACCTGCTGGTGACACAGTTGTCTTTTTTATTGTTTTTGCTTGCATAGCAGAATTTTTTCCATTGCTTGCTTGTTCTTGTTTTGGGTGGTTACAGCACTCTTGTAAATTGTAAAAATATGCTGGACTTCGTTTCTCCGGGTAGGCCTAAGAAAAACTCCCGATATCATCGACTTTGGTATCACAAAAAATATACCTAGAAACCTCATATCATTATGAACTTTCTTCCGATCACAATATAAAAAGTATATTAGTTCTCACATTGAAATTGCACCTGCGATCAACTTTAAAAGTGATATTGACAAATCTGTTAATGAGTTAAGTTCCGTATTGGTAGCTGCAGCTGAGATATCAACGCCTACGATTTTTGCTCACAAGTTCAGCAGAAAATCGTTTTCAAATAAGACAATTGAAGAACTGGTTGCTTCTAAACGGCGATTGAGAAGAGAATGGCAACAGCACCGATCTCCTACTGCTAAACAAGGGCTAAAAAATGCAACAAAAAAACTAGCCAAAGCACTTTTAAGCGACCAGCTCGAGGCACAAAGGCGCTATATCTATAACCTATCACCCACAAACACTAGGTTTTCACTTTGGAAAGCGCAAAAATCGCTAAAAACTCCAATGGAGCTGGACTCACCTATTAGAGACAGAAACGGAATGTGGGCTCGGTCTGATGAAGAGAAGGCTAATGTATTTGCCAACCATCTTGAGCACGTGTTTCAACCTAATCTACCTACTAACAAATTTGTGCTTCCTCAACAGACAATCACAAATTCAGTAAATATGTCTCCATTAAAAACAAGCTGTAGTGAGATTGTATCTCTTATAAGGACTCAACTGAAACCCAAGAAATCTGCTGGTTATGATAGAATTGTGCCAAAAATGATAACTGAACTTCCAAATGCAGCAATAGTTTTTCTCTCGTGTCTTTTCAATGCTATTTTTCGAATTGGGTACTTTCCAAAGCAATGGAAGAAATCGGTTATTATAATGACTCCAAAGCTCTGGAAGGATAAGACATGTCCTTCTTCATATAGGCCTATAAGTCTGCTTCCATGTCTTTCTAAGCTATTTGAGAAGGTCCTTAAAGCCAAACTCAATCACCAGTTACAAGCAAATAGTTCAATCCCAGATCATCAATTTGGTTTTAGAGCAAAACATGGAACGATTGAGCAAGTCAACAGAGTAACTTCGGAAATAAGAACTGCCTTTGAACTGCGAGAATATTGCTCAGCAGTATTCCTTGATGTAGCACAAGCGTTTGATCGAGTATGGCATGAGGGTTTGATTTACAAAATAAATTGTTTACTACCTCAAAATATGCATAGAGTGCTGCAATTCTACATATCAAATCGTGTGTTTGTAGTAAGGCAGAAAAATTTCGTTTCAAATGAATTTAAGATAAAAGCAGGAGTTCCCCAAGGTAGTGTCTTGGGACCAACTCTATACATGTTATTCACTGCCGACATTCCAACAAGTAGTCAAATTGTTACTTCGACTTTTGCTGATGACACTGCCGTAATTAGTCGCGTCGCTCTCGTTGCCCAGTTAAAGCTTCTGCAGGCTTGGATGCTCATCTTAAAAACCTTCAGGAGTGGTTATCCAACTGGAGAATTAAAATCAAAGAGGGAAAATGTAAGCACATTACTTTTACATTGAACCGACGGACTTGTTCTCTAGTAACTTTAAATGGTGTTACAATTCCTCAAACTCAGGTGGTAACTTATCTTGGCGTTCATCTGGACAGACGGCTGACCTGGCGGAAGCATATAGAAGCTAAAACAGACAGACATTCGTTTGGTGGAATAATTATGATGCCACATAGGCGGAACATGAAAGATGAACTCTTTGAACAAATATAAGTTCTAAAATCTGTGAAGAGACGAAGGTCAAAGTTGCCGCATTATTCTATGTATTAGTTTTCAGTTTAGTTAATATTAGTACTATTATTGAAAAAAAAATAAAATAAAAATCTGTGAAATAAAGCATTTTATTTGAACAACCTTTTTTGAAAATACCTATTTTGCAATTTGTATTTAAATACTTGCTTTTGGAAACCATTTTGCATGTTTATTTGAAATGGAAAAATAGCCAATTTGCATTTTGCATTTAAATGCTTTTGATAAACTAAGGTGCGTTGCAAAATTATAGAACCACCTAAAAATTTTTGATTTCTTAAAAACGAAAGACTGTAGGGTATCACAATGTTCTATGAAAATGTGTGGAAGGCAAAATAACAAACTTATAACGGTATTTGGTAAAAATTGTTGGTGTAAAGTTTTAAGCAAATCAAAAAAAGAGCTTTTTTGCTGTTGCATTTCTATAGAACCAATTGCGATTTATTTTTATTTTGAAATGAATATCATGATTTTATTTGTGTAATTGACTTTAATTTAATTAACTAAGCTTCCTTTTGCTGATATCGCCTGAAAAATACGATTCTTCATACTGACAATGAGATTTTTAAGCAAATTTGGTTCCAAATGGTCCCATTCTCTTATTATTGTCCTTTACAACTCTCCAATGGAATCATATTGTTTTTGATTGTTGTAAATCCTTCGGACTAGTATTCCCCATATGTTTTCCATCGGATTTAGGTCTGGGGAACAAGCCGGCCAATCCATAACAACAATGGATTTTCCAGAAAACCAAGACATAGTTTCGCGACTCACGTGAATTGTGGCTTTATCTTTTGATAAACTATTTGGCACATCTCTGGTAATAACATATGAATACCATTAAACATGATAATTAATTTAGAGGAACATAAAATTAAAATTGGAACTAATGAATTACCTCTACAATTTCTATCCAAGAAATATAACAAACCAACGGAAATGACGAACGAAAATCGTACTCCGGAGGAAAAGAAAAATGGACATGAGGAAGTAACTCATGAAGCAGAAATAATAAATAACCTAATGAAGGAATTCTGCCCACAACTGCAAAAGCGTGAGGAAAGAAACTTTTTTGTCTACGCTATTGAAAGAAACCCTGAAGAACCGATCCTAGATCAGATAAGGACGGAACACTTAAACTTGGATGAAAAAGAAAATTTGTTACCTATAATAAAAAAATTAAAAAACATTTTCTACACTGAAGATAGCGATCTTTCATTTACAAATATGATAAAACATCAAATTAGGACAACAGATAACGTTCCTATTGTAACCAAGATATACCGTTACCCATATATACACAAAACTGAAGTAGAAGGAGAGATCAAAGAAATGCTAGAAAAAGGAATCATCATACACAGTCAATCCCCACATTCCGCACCTGTTTGGGTAGTACAAAAGAAAATGGACACCAGTGGAAAAACTAAATGGAGACTAGTGATCGATTATCGAATACTAAATGAAGTAACTATTAATGACTGTTATCTAATCCCCAATATGGAGGAAATCATCGAGAAATTGGTAAGATATTAGATGGCTAAAGGATTCCATCAAATCGAAATTGAGGAATCAGACATACACAAAACTGCTTTAAGCGTCGAAGGTGCCCCGCAAAATGATGCGATTTGAGTTGCAATTGCCTTGCAAAACGTGAAGTGATGAATTTGAGTTGAGACGCAGAATCCAGAATAGCACGGCATGGAATCAACGTGTCATTGCACGCCTTGACAAGTACTACTGCAGTTGCTAGCAGAACACAGTAGATGAAGATGAAATGAGTGCTGATAAGGCATTTGTTGGTGATTCAGTTGCAGCAGCTTCTGCACTGACGAATTGATATGACACATTGTGAGTTGAATCAATGTGCAGCAATGAATGGTGTTATGCCTTGACGAATGCCCCTTACGAAGACAAATAAAACAGAAATGCAATTTCCTCACTTCCTTGAAACGAAGCTTGGTCATTTGTTTACCAAAAAAAGCGTAGAGCACGAAAGCAGATGTGAGTTAACCTTATCACTTAGCTCAAGAAGACTCCCTGCAGAGCCTTTCTCAACGTGATTTAAATTGAAGATGGCTTTAATATGCGCCTGAAAGTGTGGAAGCTTATTATCAAATCTTTTGACTAATAATTCCAAAGCCATTATAATAATTTTATATAATTTTTATTCCTTAACTCAAGGGATCTAATGGTGCCCAGTACCTCCCAGGCTGGCACGCAGATGCTGGAATTTTTCTACGTCCCTTAAGTCATAGCAGTCCAGCCAATCGGCGTAAGCTCCACTGAAATGAGGGATTTTCAGCTCGGGAAGCCTTAATCTTCGTTGTGGAACGTGATACGATATATCATTTAGAGGGAAATTATGCATAGTAGAAGAATTCGATGGCTGAATCTTTAGCAGCAGTGCACGCTGCCGTGCCAGTTTAGCTTTGACATCGCAATATAATATATATTCAAATTCAAATCTAGTATCTTCAAACAACTTACTTGAATCCAATCTTTCGAGGCATGACTGTGCCGCATCAACTTTACCGTATATTTCATCAGCAATCTCCAGACGGGCATTCAATGATGAGTCAACGAACTCAGCTAGCTGTTCGGACACCAATGCAGAATTCAGAACGGTTAACTGCCGTTATATTGCTTTTACTTTGGTTTTATTAAACCAATTTCACTTTGTTGCTGTTGTTGTTGAGGAACAACAGATTTTAATTCATCACCAACTTTTGTTGATATAGCCGTTTGTTTGCTGCATCGATTAGCACTGTTTTAATTTAATTATAATAGAACACGATCATGCATTTAGTTTTTATTTTAATTATATTATATTTGTAAATTTATTTGACACTATTTTTACATGTGATTCCAGCGATTGTAAGTAACGAAATAAAAGTGGCAGAAGAAGCAAACATTTGAAATAGCTTTAAGAACGAAAAGAAGATAAGAAAAAGATAAGCTTTCCTCTCTTTGCATTTTGTGATTTCTAAGCTCTTAACTAACTGCAGTTCTTCAACTGCTGCCGCGAACAGCGGGATTTAAAAATGTGAGTCAAATTTTTCAGTTCATTTCTCCTTAATATATCCATGGCCATTAAGCGAGTAACAGGCATTTTATATATAAGTTAAACTTTTCCTTTTTATAGTTATTAAAGAAAAGACCCTGAAGCTTTTTAATATGTCAAGCTTTATTGCAGATTTGTTTTACACTGTTTATTTATTTATTGATACTGAGCATACTGACTCAAGTACAAATTAACATTAGCAAACCGAACTATGTAAAACTATAAACTGAAGTAAAAATCATTTGAGAATTATGAGGCATTAAAAGAAACAACAGAACGATTTACCTTGGAACATAGTGGAAATGAAACGATAGAATTGTTTCAACATAGACTAATTTTACAAATGTTTTTATCTTATCAATAATTTGCTTAATACTAAGAAACTAAAGAATCCTAAAGAAACCAAATGACCAAATTATTGTATATCTTGCTTTTAATTTGTTGTGTGATAACTTATATTATATAATAGGTTTTATTTAGTAATCTCTTTTATTGCAAAAATTTATATTGTAAACAAAAAAAACAGCTAATATACTTAGTACACATAGAGCATTACGATCCAGGAATCCTAGGGTTTTGAAATCTACACGGTTGTTTAATATGGATCAGATGTACTGTTCAAATTTCAGATAGATAACACAAAAAACCAGAAGTTTTTTAATAAAAAAATTTAAATAAGTATATTTTGTATGAGAGGTACCCCTCACTAGTCCGACTCGGCTGGTTCCGACAAGGATACTGTGTCTTTATGGGAAACTTACAGTGTCCAAGTTTCAATTCAATAGGACAAAAAACAAAAAATGTTATTACATGCATTTTAATAGATGGTTTGTATGGGAGGTAACAAAGGTATAAAGAGCGCGTAAAACTCGGAAAGGATATAGGGCATAGTTAATTGTGCATGTACCTATAGCTAAGGGAATAAAATTTCTAGTTTCACGACTTGGGACACAGAATCTAAGTTAACTCAAAAGCACTGGCTCATCAACAATACAGGTAATAAGGTCCGGCGATTTTTTAAGGAAAAAACGTACGCTGCAGTCGCACTTTTCTATTTACAAAATGCGGTCTTGATGTTTTTTATATAGGGGTCTACAAACGCACGAACAGTATTCAAGTACTGGGCGGACTAGAGAGATGAAAAGAAGTTTGGTAATGAAGACATCATTAAATTCATAGACCAAAGCAAAAAATATCTTGCTTTATTGTGTATGGTCAAAAATGACTCCCAGGTCGCTGAAAGTAGAAACGCGCGCCAATGAGTTGTTATCTATCGTATAAGAAGATAAATGAGGCTTAATACGAAGAAAGGTCATGAACATTCATTTAGCACAGTTCAGCTTTAAGAAATTACGTAAACACCAAGAAGGGAGTGAGGTTAGATCCTCTTGTCGTTTAATACGCAAAGTGACATCGTAAAACGATTCGCAGAGTTTCACATCAACAGTATACATCAGCACACGAGAGAAAAGAGGAAGATCGTTTATAAAGAGGTTAAACAATAGTGAGCAAAGATGGCATCCTTGAGTAACACCAGAAATGACATCGACTGGACTGGAAACAGTGTAAGAAATCCAACAAAGAAGATGTTGCGGCAAACCTACAAGGTCCAGCTTATATACATACAAGTAAAAGTAGATCATGATTTACGGAATGAAACGCTTTACTGGAGTTTGTGTAAATGAGATCAGTTTGACATTTTTCACTAAAACCAAGATTTATAGTGCATTTACAATGCATAAAAGCTAGATTCCTTTGGTGATCAGATCAAAAAGGTGATTATTTTTTACAACAAGCACACGGAAAATGCTGTAATTTGGGGGTAGTTGGTTACTCATTTTCATCACCTTTGTCATCACCGGAGCTCCAAATTCATATCTCGAGGTTACGGTTTTCTTTGCTGTGATGTTTTCCATTGATTTTTGTTGCGCGCCAATATTGAAATTTTTTGTTAAAATTTTATTAAAAAAAATTATAGACATGAACAAGTGAACTGCAAGAACTATTTCTATGCACTGCAAATTGTTCTGAATCATGTATTTTCCACAAATTTTACGTTGCAACTAAGCGCAACGTGGCTGTTTCCTGTTATGTCGATGATGGAGAGAATAAGTAAACTATTCCGTTTGAATTTTAGAAAAGAACTCACTTTATCTTTCAATAATAACTTAGATCTAAGCTCGGTTGAGCTGTATAGAACGCATACATTAACAAAATTATATATTTTACATTAATACATTGTTTCTTTATTATTCTTAAATAAATGATGTCCGAAGTCAGCGTCTGTAAATTGTGGATTTCATATTTAATTCATTGTTTCTTTATTATTCCTAAAGAAAATGACGTACTGAGTCAGCGTCTGTAAATTGTCGGTATCATATTTAGTAATCTGTTCGTTCGTTTAGGTCAACATTTGTTGCTTAAGAATAATCGTCTGCTGATGGTCTTATGTCTGGTCGATTAATTGCAGTCAAAGCAATTGATTCATTGTACTTCGTCTACGTTCAAAGTTTGTGTGGGTGATGGTTGGGGGTGGAGTGAAGCGGTAACTCACTCAATTTATATTGGATTTTTTCAATACCATCATTACAGAAATAATAATTAAAATGAGTAGACATTTGGATGTTGAATAATTAATGTAGTGGTGGGTTGTGACGTTTCCTTTAAGGTTAAGAATTTGTAATGGTTTTTCGGAATCTATCTTGAGTTTCTTCAAGTTTAATTACTCTATTGTTTTATTAATAATACGGATAATATCGTTTTTAATTAAGGAAATAGAGTGTTCCATTATATATTCGGAATATTCCAGACCATTTATTATGACTGAACAATTTTTATAATAGATTACTTCTGATCCTGTTACTAAGGTGCGTTGCAAAATTATAGAACCACCTAAAAATTTTTGATTTCTTTAAAACGAAAGACTGTAGGGTATCACAATGTTCTATGAAAATGTGTGGAAGGCAAAATAACAAACTTATAACGGTATTTGGTAAAAATTGTTGGTGTAAAGTTTTATTAATGGATTACTGCAGTTCGGTTTAATCGTTAAGTTATTGGTAATGAAAATATTTCGTCTCCGTCTTTTACAATAATGTCACCAATAGGTTCTAGTTTCTTAATTATATTTTGTATATATGTAACACATTCGTTTATATTGGTAAGGTTACATTTTCTTTATTATTAGTATTTTTCCCAATAACTTTACTTTATGCAATCATATTGCATATTTCATATATTATAATTCCCACATTATTTGCTGACGATATGTTTGCATTCCTTCCGATCTCAAAATCAAGACAATGTTACTTTACGTAATTATATTGCGTATTTCATATTTAATAATTCCCACATTATTGCATATTTCATATTTAATAAATTCACACATTATTCTGCTGACGATATGTCTGCATTTCTTCCGTTCCCAAAAGTAAGATGATTCTTCACTGGAACATACGATATGCTAAGTCTTACTGACCATTTCTCACGTGGTAACGCAACGTAACCAAAGTCGCTACCGCGCTAAAGATCAATACAGGCAAGGTAGAAGTAAGTAGTCAGTTAACAGCAGACTCATTGTAAAAGCGGATCACGCTTAATTAAATAAGATATTGTAACAACGGACAAATAGTATCTAACTTAATAAATAATAAATATTAAAGACACATCTAGTAGTGTCTTAAATAAAAATATTTTTTTTTAATCTACAAGCAACATAAATGCTTAATTAGCAACCGAGCAGGGACTGCAAGTAACTGTTTGAAAATTGTAAAATAAAGTTATTTCGCAGCCTATTTTACATTATTTTTAAATTCGTGAGTGGCTCCCGAGTAAATCGACTAAGTCGATACAAAAAGGACGAAATGTACGGTTCCGGCTTCCACGAATCAACAAATCGAAATTTAATGAAATTCAAAAACGAAAAATATAAATCTATTTAAGTGTAAAAGAAACAAAGTTATTAAAATTAATAAAATCGAAAACATAAAACTAAGTGTAAAAGGAACAAAGTTATTTAATAAAATCAAAAACGAAAAATACAAGAAAAAAGTTACTGAAATTAATTTTTTATGAAAGGAACAAAATACTGAAATACACATAAGGAAAATTTGAAACAAACATAAAAGTAAACACACAAAACCCAAATTAAATAAAACGAAAAGCAAAACACAAAAACAAATTACAACAAATTTAAAGTAAAAAATAAAAATTATTACAAGTATTTGAAAAAAAAAAACAATAAGTAAAAAAAAACACTTTAAGAAAAATCCTTAAAGGAGAGAAACTCCTATAACAACAACATCAAATATCCAGGAACATGGCAATATCGAAACCTTTAATGTTACCAACAAACCAACAAACTGACGACGAGGAAGTAACAAACATAAAACCATCGTTCAGCCCAATCTCGAGCGAGGAAGCTGAAGTCTATGGTTTCAACATAGACTTCGACCAGGTAGAGACCGTTGATTACCATGAGGTAATTAAGAAACTCCAGCACGATTCAAAAGATACGAAAGAAAGAAGTAGACATTAACGATTCTCAACAACCTTAGCAAAAACATATCAACATCAAAAAGTCAACATTATTGCTGCGAGGGATCCACACTTTACAGCACTATGAACCAAAAACTAATACTTATATAAGTCACAACTATTATCTATTACATTTCTGTAAACCAAATTTACAAATAGTTGAAAAATTGGCAATCCCCAACCCTTCCTTATCACCACTAACCAAAGAAAAGAACTTGTAAGTTTAGTATCCGAAACAGTTTGTAACATACTGAATCCTGCGTCAGAATTCTTCAAAGAACCAAAAATAAATTTCAATCGGAACCTAGATGTATCAACAGGGGTACGAGATGTAGTGAAATGTTTGAGAGAATTCTCGGGGAAAATAGAAAAATATAGCTATTGGAGGAAGTCTGTAGATAGGATACTTACCATTAATGTTTGAGCCAAATACCACTACACCAAAATATTTTGCTATTTTATACACCACTGGACATAAGATTAATGGCGAGGCGGATGCCGCACTCGAATCCTATCGAACTCCACTAAATTGGAGTAAGAAAAGAAAGTGTGTCATTCGGACAAGAGAGACGTTGGCACTCTTGAGAGCCAAATTACAAGTCTTGCCCAAAGATGTAAGTAACACTGTTGAAGAGTTTTATCAACAGGTATACTAATACCTGTCCCTAATTCTAGACAAAAGTGATTGTATGGAGTTTGGAGAAAAAACATTAAGTGCCATGACGACAACTTACTTACTTTATCCCTATAAAGCTCTCGACACCTTCATAAGAGGATTAAATTGTAGTTTGCCAAGTCTCTTGAGTGTAAGGAAACCAACTAGTTTACCACAACGCTTCATATGTGCGTAAAATTAGGAAAGTTAAATTACAGAAACAATGCATCAGAATTGACAAATTTCTCTTACCGACAGCCCAATAGAAACCCTCAGGACGTTCAGGGACAAACTTCCTACATACAAAAACTAAACACTGGACCAGCACCACCTAAGCAACCAGTCCCAATGAAAGTCGATACTTCCATACAAACTAGACACGCAAATTACCAAAACAGACCAACTTTTCAGCAGGCAAGGAATTTTACCACTCAACAACATCCAAACTTTAGGCCATTCGATAATAATAATCAAAACTCAAATTTTAGGCTATTCCATAATAATAATCAAAACCCCAACTTTAGGGCATTCACTAATAATCAGCAACAAAAGCATCCTCATTCTCAAAATACTACCCAGCCAAATAAAATTCAAAGAGTGTTCAACATTGAAGCTGAAAACGAATACGTAGAAGATCACGATGACATAGAATAATCCGAGGAACCATACGCAGAAGACACACAAGAATTTCAATCGAAAATGATAGGGGAAGATTTTAAAGATACTAACACAGATAATAATATACATTTTTTAGATTAATATCCTCCCCACTACCATACTTTCTTTTTAAAATGAATAATGGTATCGAACTTAAATTTCTGTTAGACACTATACCTCTTCTAAATATATAAGAAATAGAATATCCAATAAGCTTTTTTTGCAAATTCGGTCAGGTGCAAATAACAGACCACGCCAATATCGAAATTTTTAACAACATAGGTAAACTTAAATTTCATATCTTACCTAATTTAACGACATTCGTTGCTGTCATAGGTAATGATATACTCAAAAACTTAATTTTCACAAAAGAAAATTATTTTACACTTCTCGATAAATTTAAATACTCCATCTTTCAATTGGCTATTAATTGTATTGCGCATACTATATTAAGATTAACCCATCTGAATAGTGAATATTTAGAAATATTAAAACAACTCTTTAATACTTGCCCTACGCTTTTTTCCAAACCAGATAAAAACTCACCTATGTTAGTTACGTAAAAGCAGAAATAAGAACAAAAAGCGATAGACCAATTTACTCCAAAACCCAATCCCTCTAAAAAGGAAATAGACAAACACGTTGAGGAATAACTAAAAGATGGCATTATTCGTCCATCAAAATATCCAT
Organism: Amiota minor; assembly: GCA_037043295.1. NCBI lineage: Eukaryota > Metazoa > Arthropoda > Insecta > Diptera > Drosophilidae > Amiota > Amiota minor. Next base: position 22,631 of record JBAMAW010000456.1, read on the forward strand.
TTATGGATAGTATGGATAAGAAAAGAAATTCCGTATGGTAATTGATTATCATAAACTTAACAAAGACACCATACAAGATAAATGACCGATTCCCGACATCACCACCATTTTAGCCAACTTAGGTTCGAACAAATACTTTTCCAAAATCGACCTGAAGAGCGTTTTCCATTGCAAATGGCAGCTATTACACAACGCACTCTTGATGATGTGTTAAGAGAACACATCGGAGTTCGTTGTTATGTTTATATCGACGATATAAATATATTCAGTAAAACAATGAAGAAAGAAATTGAAAATCTAATTATTTTTAACACACTTGAAAGAGCAAATTTAAAGGTGCAAGCAGATAAATGTGAGTTTTTCAAGGAAGAAATTGATTTCCTTGGTATCATAGTCGGTCAACCGGGTATTTGCACTACCCAGAAAAAGGTAGAAGCCATAATTAACTTTCCACGCCCAAAAACCGTTCATGATTAACGTTGCTTTTTAGGAATGACTTAGTAGTACCACAGGTTCATAAAAGCATATGCACAAATCGCTAAACCTCTCACCGAAATTCTCAGAGGAGAGTTTGGGTTTGTTTGGTATCAGATGATGTTATACTTCATTATCCCGATTTCGAAAAAGCGTTCGAGCTTACTACCGATGCTTCTTATTATGCTTTAGGTGCCGTACTCTCCCAAAACGGTAGACCAATATGTTTCCTTTCTAGAACCTTAGATAGATCTTTGCAGCTAACGAAAAAGAGATGCTTGCAATATTTTGAGCTTTAGAATCGAAAAAAGTAAAAATATTCACTGATCACCAACCACTAACATTTGCACTCAGCAACAAAAATACAAACACCAAAATAAAATGGTGGAAGTACAATTGGAGGAATATAACCATAAACTTATTTATAAACCAGGTAACACAATGGTCCGTAAACGGATATAATCATTCCACACATTCTGTCACTAGGAAAACCCCAGTCGAATTGTTCTTTGGTAGACCCACCACATCAAATCCGATAGATAGAGATAAAGTTAGGGAAAAGCAAAGAGATTCTTAAGGCTAAGCAGGGAAAGGATCTATTTATCATAATAAAAATAGACAAAAAATAGTTAATTATGAAGCAAATTTATGTGAGACAAAACAGGAGAAAAGGACTAAATTTTCTAAAAGATACAAGAAAGAAATAGTTAAAGAAAATAAGAAATCAACCGTTATTACAAAATCAGGGAAAATACAATAGTTCACAAAGATCGGATCAAAACATAATAGAACCTTCATTTTTAGAACATGCTTGATATTTTATATTCAAACCCTATGTTTGGGGACACTCGAATCACAATCGGAAATAGCCACCATCGAGAATGGTGTTGGAAAAATACAGACCGGTACTTACAAGATACTGCATATTATTAATCTTACTCAAATACTAACATCCTCAGAGATATGACAAAGAAACAAAAAACATACATACTTCCCATCCACCGTATCCTTTCATCAAGGAGGAAATCATACAAAAACTAAGATTGCGCAAGAGAAAATGTATTAGGAAAAGAATTATGTAAATTCATCCTTGCAAAACCATTAAAAAAAAAGAACCCACAATGTTAAAATTAAATTAAATGATCTAGAAACCAATTGTAACAAAATAAAAAAAATAAGTATCTGTAAGCAAAACCATGTTGTATCAAAAATTTGTTAGAAAATAAGCCACACAATTGTATTGCTACAAATAATGAACATGATAAAAAACTTTGAAGAACTATTAAATAATTTTCAGGGTAATCTTTATATACAAAAATGAATGTCGAAATCTGTACGAACGCTCATAAATTGAAAAGGCTGAACCAACTTTGATTTTTTTTTTGTTTTTTGATGTTTTACTTATGGGGTCACCAAGATGGTTTATGCTTTATTTTGACCCAGTAGGTGGCTGTTGTCGAGATACAGGCACTTTTTAACCAAATTTTTAAAATTTTTTTATCTAGCGAATACTATACTAAGCCGATTTTAATAATTTATAAAATTGTCATTTTATACACAGTTTGCGTATGCATTGTGCTCAACAACAAACTGCAAAAATGATTGTGAAGCCTAAAGCTCAAATGTCTCAATGAATCAATTTCACAAGCTACCCTGACTCAAAATGCATGTAATGAGCCAGTGTTGCAACCACAAGGCTGTAGTGAAACTATGTTGGTGAATTTATTACGGACCCTGAATAAAACAATCTGAATGATCCAAAACTCTTTTCATGAAATGATGAAAATCCAAATAAAAATTCTGTATAAGTTAAATTCCCCATAATGTCTTATATAAAAATAACTCACTGGCACGCAAATGGTGTCTCACAGCACAAACTAGAGTTGATGAAGTATCTAGAGGACAACAATGTAGATGTGATATCAGTCTGTGAGACTCATTTGACTAGCAAAAATAACTTATTTATACCAGACTACTTAGTTTATACAACAAATCGTCCGGATGGAAAGGCTGGTACATGCATTATAATGAGAAAGTGCAAGAAACACCAGACTCTAGAGCCATACTCATCTAATTATCTACAAGCAACTTCGGTTCGGATGCAAAGGCGTCATGGTAATCTGACGTTATCTGCTGTATATTGTCCTCCACGATTTTCAATATCTGCAGATGTGTTTAACAATTTCTTTGATAGCCTTGGAGAACGAATTTTGGGGGCCGGTGACTACAATGCTAAACACACCTATTGGGGTTTTCGTTTAGTAAATCCAAAAGGTCGGCAACTCTACAACACTCTTGTTGATTGTAAAAGCAAGCTAGACTTCGTTCCTCCGGGTAGGCCTACATATTGACCGGCGGATCTAAGAAAAACTACCGATATCATCGACTTTGGTATCACAAAAAATATACCTAGAAACCTCATATAGGCAGTTACTACTTATGAACTTTCATCCGTTCACTCAACCGTTGATATTATTTTACTCGATTTTCTAATAGTTGTGTATCGCCCGTATAGACTTATATCTAATAAAACTAATTGGTTGCAATATAAAAAATATATTAGTTCTCAAATAGAAATTGCACCTGCGATCAACTCTGAAAGTGATATCGACAAATCTGTTAAGTTAAATGGCATATTGGTAGCTGCAGCTGAGGTATCGATTGTTGCGTACAAAATCAGCAAAAAATCTAAAAAAGGGACATTGAAGAACTAGGTGCTTCTAAACGACAATTGAGAAGAGAATGGCAACAGCACATATCTCCTACAGCCAAACAAAGGCTAAAAACTGCAAAAAAAAAATAGTCGAAGCAGTTTTAAGGGACCAACTCGAGGCACAGAGGCGCTTTATCTATAACCTATCACCCACAAACACTAGATTTTCACTTTGGAAAACGCAAAAAATCACTAAAAATTCCTGCGGAATTGGATTCACCTATTATAGACAGAATCGGAAGTTGGGCACTGTCTGATGAAAAGTCTAATGTATTTGCCAACCATCTGGATCACGTGTTCCAACCTAATCTACCTAAAAACAAATTTGTGCTTCACCAGACAATCACAAATTCAGCAAATATGTCTTCATTAAAAACAAGCTCTAGTGAAATTGTATCTATTATAAGGACTCAACTGAACTCCAAAAAATCTGCTGGTTATGATGGTATCGTGCCAAAAATGATAACTGAACTTCCAAACGCAGCAATAGTATTTCTCTCGTGTCTTTTCAATGCTATCCTTCGAATTGGATACTTTCCAAAGCAATGGAAGAAATCGGTTATCATAATGGTTACAAGTTCGAGAAGTTCCTTCTTCATTTGAGAAGGTTTTTAAAGCCAAACTCAACCATCTTTTTACAATGGTACAATCCCAGATCATCAATTTGGGTTTCGAGCGAAACATGGAACGATTGAGCAAGTCAATAGAGTTATTTCGGAAATAAGAACTGCCTTTCAATAGCAAGAATATTGCTCACCAGTTTTTTTTGATATAGCACAAGCGTTTGAGCAAGATCCGTTGAGATTAGGTGAGAGGCGACAAAATAGACGAGCAAACATTGCAATTCCCTATGAACCTTTGGCGTTTAGGTATGATGCAACTGTCGATTACGCCGGCGATAACTCCGTGCAGATTGGAACAATGAGCACAAGTTGTCAATATTGCAGTGCTTTAAGGTTTCGTCTGGAACCAACAGGACTATGTTGTCTAAACGGCAAGATCAAGTTACCACAACTGACAACGCCACATGAACCTCTGAATTCAATTCTTTCGAGAGGAGAACCTCTGTCAAATCATTTTTTGCAGAACATTCAAACATCATTTGGCGCAAATATATTTGAGGAACGGGATTTCAATCCAACTTTTAAGGTATTTTTTTCTTTTGTTACACAGATCATACACATTCGTACCAACATATAACCACGAATATGAAAACACCATAAATGAATTTCTATATTGAAGATTCAAGGACAAATTCACCATTTCGCTGGAGCATTATTGCCAATTGATTAGGAATATAAGTTTTTTCAAATTTATTTGCTTGGAAATTCTGAAGCTGAAGTGAATCAACGCTGACGAAAGATAATATGCAATTTGCTCCATTACCATTCATGTGTTGTTTAAAAAAGATATTAAAATCGATTTGTATATATTAATATAGATAGATAGATATGTAGATAGAAAAAAAATAGATAGATAATAGGTACACCACCGGTGCGAAGTCGGGGCGGGCTGCTAGTCTAACTATAAATAATAGTACACGATACTTAAATGGACCGTTTTTAATAAATTTCTTCCACTAGTCAATAGTATTAAACACAATAAATTTTTCAAATTTCGAAACACTCAGTTTCAAACCTCTGCCCACATTCATCCAGCACAGAAATTCTCAGAATTTAAAGAGGTGCTATCCTTGCAATCCATGAATAAACTCAGCATTTAAAATATTGAAAGAATAAATTCTCATATCCATATTTTTAAACCAATCAGGGACACATGGAATTTCGCATGGAGGAGTTAAGAACCCCCTTAGTATTTTTCCCATAAACTTTACTTTATGCAATCATATTGCATATTTCATATTTACTAATTCCCACATTATTCTGCTGACGACATGTCTGCATTTCTTCTGTTCCCAAAAGTAAGATGATTCTTCACTGGAACATATGATATGCTAAGTCTTACTGACCATTTCTCACGTGGTAACGCAACGTAACCAAAGTCGCTACCGCGCTAAAGATCAATATAAAAACAGGCAAGGTAGAATTAAGAAATCAGTTCATAACAGACTCATTGTAAAAGCGGATCACGCCTAATTGAATAAGATATTGTAGCAACGGACAAATAGTGTCTAACTTAATAAATAATAAATATCAAAGACAATGTTAAGTCCGTGTCTTTCCCAATAACTCTCTGATAAGAGCCGACACCTAAAAAACGTAAGTCAGTGGCCACCTGTACGACCGGTGAAATTGTAGAACTCGGAATTTCATGTTTTATTAAATTGAAAATGATAATCATTAAAAATGCCTCTTTGTCAACACGATAATTATACCGGAAACTGTTGTTGGGAGTAGAAACAATTAGTTTTTGATATCCAACAAATTACCAAAATTAAATTTGGTTTTACGTGGCGTCTGAGCATTCCATTGAATTAACATAGCATTTAAGACTTTCCCGTTCTGTTTTTTCTTTTCTTAATTCATTTCTCCGTAAGAAATCAATGGTCATTAAGAGACCCACATGCATTTTATGTTTAATAGTTCTATGTATTTATATCTTTTGTTGCTAACATTTGTAATGTAAACAAAAAACAGCTGCTAAGCGGCAGTCACAGAAAACTGGAGGATTAATTCACAGTAGAGTTGTGAACATTGTTACATTTGGCGGAAAGAAAATCTGAAAATTTTTCTTTTACAATTTAAAAAGTAAAATTGTTATTATTTGCTTCATCTTTAATGGCAGACACGTTGTACTATAGTTTTTATCAAAAATATTAATATGAGTATGCTACTAAATGAATTAATGAAAGTTTGAAAGTTTCAGTATTAAATTTGAATTCATTTAATATAAGCGATTATTGGTCGATGATAGCTAAAATATGATATATACATTATTTATTCTAAATCCAGCAACTTCGAGAAGACCGCATCAATTGTACTTTTGGAGTTGGTTGTTGGAATGAGTGGACTTGAAGTCATTTGCAAGTTAAGTATATCCTTTAAAAACCGGATGAGTGGTTCGGCATCATCTGAAGCAAGGTTGATGCTAAAGTCACCCCCCAGAATCATAGGCAACTTGTCAATGTCATCTCCAAGTTCAGCAGATCCAAACGGAGTGTATTGTAACAAAACAAAATGAAGAAACTTTATAATATCATTTATTCGTTGCTTTGGTGAAATGTGTACCAATAGATTTAACAAATTTTTGTAATGATTGTGATAAGGCAATAGAAGACATGAGGGAACAGGTCATAAAAGTCAAACTGAACTATTTAGATCAAAGCCATCAAGACCTGTTGAAGCTGTGCACAACAATCGTAGCGTCAAAGGAATCCATTGAATTACGAGAATTGAAGGAAACGCTCAAGAACAAAACTCTTTGACTGATATTATAAACACGAGCGATTAATTTACACAATCGTTTATTTTATTGACGCAACGATTCTAAATTTATGTAAGTAAATATATTTTAATTTTGAAGGTTTAAAGTTTCCTTTTTGTCTAACGTAAGTCCTCTTCTCCTCGTGATTCCAAGTAAAAAGGCTCGCATACCAAATCCAAATCAGCTATCTTTGTCGCCGGCCTATCTTTGGATTTTCTGACTGTTATTACATGCCCACGTTGCCAATAATTTCTTGAAATATCGTGATCAGCGAACCATTTGTAGCGGCGTGTTATAACTGGCAAATATTCAGCCATCCAGTGATTCCAGAAATTGTTAGCTACCGCTTGTCACTTCTTCAAGCGGTTTGGTTCCAGATGAGCTACCTTACAAAAAACGATTAAGTGTTAGTGTTTGGCCGTCAAAAAAATTGGCATGTATGTGAGTGGTCGCGAATTGATGTACATCGGTACTTCTAGCCATGTATTTTTTCAGACGGAGTCCACACTGGTAGTTTGCGAAAAAGAATATGTAATACAGAGCGAACCAATCGCTTCCAAACGCCTCCCATATGAAGCGAAGATGGCGGAATAAACTTCTATTGCGTTGCGCTCGTGGTGAAGGCGCGTATAATTTCATCTTTGGCCATTGCCTTAAATGCTTCAATCAGCTCTCTTTGTGTTTCTTTGAAGTTAGTATCTTTCTTGCTTCATAGCTAAATTGGCACTCCACGGCTGACAATAAATTTCCTGATGGCTATATTGCATGTGTCATTCGATAGCTTTTTGGCTATCTCCAAGTGTAGTCAGACAGATGAACAAAACACCATAACGTTTTTCCCGGCTTCGTCGAACTGCCACGAACATAATTGACACCGGTATATGGGAATGAGCGACTGAACGAAGCTTTCGGCATGTGGCCCATAACCTGTGCCCGCTTTTTAGTTGCGGTATAGTTATACCAACTATGTCTTGCTTTATTTGGTAAAACGCATAGTACAGGAATCTAGTAGTTTTGTCGTAACTCGTTGACAACAGTTTCAGAATTGAAGTGGCGATATTTTGTATAGTATTTCCGTACTAATAGAAGAGTCAAAAAGTGGTCCTTGGCAGAATTATTAGGTCGCTGTAGAAATTAGCTGTTATTTTTCTTCCCAAGTTGTTCACAGTTTTATTGTGAGTCAGCATTGAGATTTCATCGGAAAACTAGCCAAAAATCATTGCATGTCGTGCTGTTTGCTTTCCTCTTGTGATGGCCAATCAGAACTGCGCGCTGTTTACGACGGTGGCAAATACACGTGTCAAAGTACGAGATCGGGAGAAGCGTTCAAATTATATTGTATATGTAAATTGACGACAGATGAATGTACTGCGATGTGTTTTGGCCTTAGTTCTTTTTGCGTGGCTTCAGCTCGACTGGTGGGTTGTAGCTAGTCAGATTTATTTCACCTTAAAAATGCTGGACCATTAAGCCACCTGCTTTGGTTTAACAGGTCTTTTTTTTTTGTTGTGACCTCATCAGTCACATTTTCAGAGGAAGAAAAATATCGCCAATTAACAACGTTAGTTATTTCTCAAACCTCACTCACGCGGAAGGCTACAAACTGCTGGTATATGAGGTGGTTGTCGCGACTTCATGCGATTTTTTAATGCTTGTGGTAAGTCGTATGCGTAGGACTGCGGCCAGAAGTTCTAGACGGTAGATGAACATTAATTTGAGCGGAGAGACTCGTGTTTTGTCACCTTTTTTTTTTTAGATCATTTATTAAAATTCCAATCAATCGTTAATTGACTTAAAATCGTTTAAGGGATATTTTTGATACATTGACGGATAGAAAATTTAAGTTAACAAATATTAATTAATTGTTCTATGTAAAAGGTCCGAAGGGCCTCTAGCGCAGAAGCTAGAGGATAGACATGCGCATTAATTGCGTCATTGTATCGATTCGTATGACGGTTAATTTGCTCGATAACTGTTGGAATACCCAGGTCACGACGTATAGACATTCTCCTTGCATACAAAGCAGAGCTTTGTTCTACATGACCTGGACTTTGTTATTTGTTGTCTTAGCTGCAAGTCCCCAGAGCTGGATGCCCTAATTGTACGATGGTACAACAATGGCCTTATACAACGTAACCTTGCAGACAGGTTCAAAGTACTGCCAGGTCGCATGAGCCACCTTAGCTTGTTCAGCATGTTTCTGCAAGTAGCTGTTATCATGTTCACATGCTTTGACCACGTTAAACGGAGATCCAGTATCATACCTAAATATTTGACAGATGTTTTTTGGGAGACTTGCGTGCTATTAAGCGTAGCCGGTGGACAGCGTTGATATCTGAGCGTAAAGCAGCAATGCCGGGATTTAGCACTTATTAGCTCCAATATTCCAACGCCTAGCCCAAGCTTCAAATTCATCAAGTGATTTTTGGGGGGTGGCAGCAGCTAGATTGCATGAAGTATTACTCACTAAAAATACTGCATATGTAGCAGCAAGGGTGTAATCATCAGTTGACGTTGGAATATCTCGTGTATATAAAGTGTAGAGTACTGGCGAAACCCCTGCACGAATTTTCCGAATTGAAGACATATCATCACGAACTTCTACCAAACACGATCGATTTTGTAGGTATGATCTTAGTATATAAAATAATTGAAGAGACTTAATTTTCGATGATTGCCCTCTGAAGCGAGCAGACGTGTGTTTCACAGCGCCTGCTTCAGAGAACTAATTTCAAAAATCAAATTACAAAGTAAATTGGTTAGCATCATATCGAAAAACAACTAAAAAACAACTAAGCATAAAGTAGGAAAAGAAAATAACGTTACAATACTGTAGCGTCGAGCTGTCCTTTTGATTGGACGTTCACATAGCAGATAATAAATTTTTATTTTATTTGCTTCTTTTCAAATACGAACAGTACCTATAATGACGTCGAGAAATGCGTATTTCTCGTTTGTCGCCAATGAGACCAGGAACAAAAACAAAGGTTCCTTTTTAACCGCTCAGCTGGCCGTAGAAAGAGCACGATCTTGCTCTCCTGTTCTATTGGCTAGTACAGTGAGCACTAGTCACTCACTCCCATGGAGTGCCCAATGCCCTTCCCCTCAGCCACCTGTTCATTCAAAACCAGAAGCTACTGTGTTTAACGCTACAACAACCACAACACAAAGCACAGCCGTTACTTCAACAGCTAGTGCAGTTTCAGGAACAACAACAGTGTTCTCTGCTACTGCTTCGATTGCGTCACCACATGTAGTTTCGGTAACAACAACAAACACGGGAACATTTAATATTAATAACCCAAAACAAGAACAAACAAAACAAGAACAGGCATGCAATAGAAAAAATTCTGCTATGCAAGCAAAAACAATAAAAAAGACAACTGTGTCACCAGCAGGTAGTCAAAATCTGCGCATGCAAAACGGGACTCATGAAAATAAAGCGGCAGTGCAGACAGGTATTGACCGCTACATACAATTCCATAATAAACGCAAACTAAGCCCACAAAAGAATAATAATGCTAAAAAAACCATTTTAGAAAGTAATATGTTCCAGCTACTTGCTGAAAAAGATGAACCTGTTAAAAAAGATGACAATAACGCAGCTAAATCTAAAACCGCGAAACCTCCCCCAATTTATGTTCGCGAAGAAAGCTCTAATAGACTGGTAGATGCTATTCAAAAAATTGTTGGGAAGAATAACTTTCATATTGTCCCTATTACCAAGGGTAATATAAAAGAAACCAAGGTACAAATTTATACAGAAGCAAACTACAGATCTGTAACAAAGTACCTTAGTGAGTCTAAAAAAAACTACTATACATACCAACTTAAAAGTAGTAAAGGGCAGGTAGTTGTATTTAATTAAGGGCATTGAACCTTCGGTGGATTGTAGCGACATTAAGACTGCACTGGAAGAAAAATCATACAGCCAATTATAGAGGTCGTCCTGTATATAAGGAGTTGAAGAACAGGTTGCAGTCACAAAAAAATTCCGCCCATTTTAGCCGTGAGGCTAATCGTACAGAATCAGCGACGGTTATATGTCCACCTCCTAATATTCCTTTAACTTCAAAGGTGTCGTATGCAGGTGCCCTGCGCTTAGGCGTTCAACAAGAAACTGTGAAAAAGATTGTGAAGCCTAAGGCTCCAATGTCTCAACATAATAAGCCAGTCTTACAAACTACCCCAACTCTAAATGCGTGTAATGAGCGAGTGGTGCAACCACTAAGTTCTAGTGAGTCTATGTTTGTGAATTTATTACAGACCTTGAATCAATTAATCTTTTTTTTTTTTTTTTTTTTTGTATTTACTGAATCTCCTATATAATACATAGGACTAACAATAAGGTTACAAATCTTATAAAACTAATACACATGTGTCCCTCCTACAATGAAGAGGAAGGAGTTCACTTGGCACTACGAGCCTCTAATTAATCAAAAGGGCAGCACGATCATTACGGATCAGTCGAGATGAGTTCCTTGTATGGACAAGGACTCTGGCTAGGGGATTAACATGCCGAACTAATTTATCCATGTAAATAGCTTTACGCTTGGAACATTCATCTTTGACAGGTGGTACTTCCAGGTCCTTGTGAATGTCTTCATTCCTGATATACCATGGCGCTCCCGTGATTGTTCTAAGTATCTTGGATTGTGCTCTTTGTATAACTTCAATGTTACTCGCGCTCGCGGTACCCCACAATTCAGAACCATAAGTCCAAATTGGTTTAATAACAGAGTTATACAGCATCACCTTGTACTCAAGTCTCAGTCCAGATTTAGAATTGATTAGCCAGTGAAGACTTTGAGCCCTTAGTTTCATATGTATCTTTTTAGATTCTATATGCTTCCGCCAGGTAAGCCGTCTCTCCAGGTGAACGCCAAGATAAGTTACCACTTGGGTTTGAGGAATTGTAACACCATTTAATGTTACTGGAGAACAAGTCCGTCGGTTCAATGTAAATGTAATATGCTTACATTTCCCCTCATTGACTTTAATCCTCCAGTTGGATAACCACTCCTGAAGGCTTTTAAGATGAGCATCCAAGCTTGCGGAAGCTTCAACTGGGCAACGGGAGCGACTGATTACGGCAGTATCATCAGCGAAAGTCGAAGTAACAATTTGACTACTTGTTGGAATGTCGGCAGTGAATAACATGTATAGAGTTGGTCCCAAGACACTACCTTGGGGAACTCCTGCTTTTATCTTAAATTCATTTGAAACGAAATTTTTCTGCCTTACTACAAACACTCGATTTGATATGTAGGATTGCAGGACTCTATGCATATTTTGGGGTAGTAAACAATTTATTTTGTAAATCAAACCCTCATGCCATACTCGATCAAACGCTTGTGCTACATCAAGGAATACTGCTGAGCAATATTCTCGCAGTTCAAAGGCAGTTCTTATTTCCGAAGTTACTCTGTTGACTTGCTCAATCGTTCCATGTTTTGCTCTAAAACCAAATTGATGATCTGGGATTGAACTATTTGCTTGTAACTGGTGATTGAGTTTGGCTTTAAGGACCTTCTCAAATAGCTTAGAAAGGCATGGAAGCAGACTTATAGGCCTATATGAAGAAGGACATGTCTTATCCTTCCCGAGCTTTGGAACCATTATAATAACAGATTTCTTCCATTGCTTTGGAAAGTACCCAATTCGAAAGATAGCATTGAAAAGACACGAGAGAAAAACTATTGCTGCATTTGGAAGTTCAGTTATCATTTTTGGCACAATTCTATCATAACCAGCAGATTTTTTGGGTTTCAGTTGAGTCCTTATAATAGATACAATCTCACTAGCGCTTGTTTTTAATGGAGACATATTTACTGAATTTGTGATTGTCTGTTGAGGAAGCACAAATTTGTTAGTAGGTAGATTAGGTTGAAACACGTGCTCAAGATGGTTGGCAAATACATTAGCCTTCTCTTCATCAGACCGAGCCCACATTCCGTTTCTGTCTCTAATAGGTGAGTCCAGCTCCATAGGAGTTTTTAGCGATTTTTGCGCTTTCCAAAGTGAAGATCTAGTGTTTGTGGGTGATAGGTTAGAGATATAGCGCCTTTGTGCCTCGAGCTGGTCGCTTAAAAGAGCTTTGGCTAGTTTTTTTGTTGCATCTTTTAGCCTTTGTTTTGCAGAAGGAGATCTGTGCTGTTGCCATTCTCTTCTCAATCGTCGTTTAGAAGCAACCAGTTCTTCAATTTCCCTATTTGAGAACGATTTTCTATTGAACTTGTGAGCAACAATCCCAGGCGTTGATACCTCAGCTGCAGCTACCAATACGGAACTTACTTCATTAACAGATTTGTCAATATCGCTTTCAGAGTTGATCGCAGGTGCAATTTCAATGTGAGAACTAATATACTTTTTATATTGCAACCAATTAGTTTTCTTAGATATGAGTCTATAAGGGCGATCCTCAAATATTGGAAAATCGAGTAAAACGATATCAACGGGGGAGTGATCGGAAGAGAGTTCATCGTGAGTAACTGCTGATATGAGGTTTCTTGGTATATTTTTTGTGATACCGAAGTCGATGATATCAGGAGTTTTTCTTGGATCCGCCGGCCAGTATGTAGGCCTACCCGGAGAAACGAAGTCTAGCTTGTTTTGACAATTTACAAGAGTGCTGTAAAGTTGCCGGCCTTTTGGATTTACTAAACGTGACCCCCAATAAGTGTGTTTAGCATTATAGTCACCGGCCGCCAAAAATCGTGCTCCAAGGCTAGCAAAGAAATTTTTAAAAACATCCGCAGATATAGCAAATCGTGGAGGAACTTAATTTTCGAATGCAGTCCATCGTGCCATACCCCATCAAAAGCTTGCTCCACGTTAAGAAACACAGCTGAACAGTACATTTTCTTTTCATAAGCTTTGTAAGATGGCATTCACAATACTGTGAATCTGCTCAATGGTACCATGTCCATGTCTAATCCCAAACTGGTGACTTGGGATAGCACACCTGTCGCCCCTTGCTACCATCAATCAACTAAGAAGTATTCTTTCAAATACTTTCGAGAATACTGGCAGCAAACTTATTGGTCTGTACGACTTGACGTTATTTTCCGATTTGCCACAATGTTCTTTGTGGAAACTCTACTATCAGGTGATAAATGGCCCTGATCTGATTTCTCAGGAATATAAAATCGCAATCCTTTGAATGATCGAACTCTACTGGTGGCAACATACAATTCTCCGTAACTAACCACAGGCCGTCTCAACAAAATTCCAACCTTGTGAAACGTTTGTCCTTGGGATTTATTTATAGTCATCGAAAAAGCTGGAATGAGTGGAAATTGAGTTCTTTGAAATTTGAACGGTAAAAGGGTCACCAATGAGTCAAATGAAATTCGAATATTACGCGCTTCACCTGTTAACACCTCTATTGAGTTGAGAATTGGTTATTTGAACACATTGTGTAAGGTCCTGCCAGAAATCAAAAGAGTATATGCGATACCGCTAAAAGCTGTGGGCATACAACGAAGATTTAATGAATTTAATTTACGAATGATTGCTTTTTGGACATAAGTTTCCCCACAACCTGCGCGAGCCGTTAAAAAAATACATTGCTACCAGTATCATGATTCAAAACTTTTCGTAAAACACTTTCTATAAAATTACGTTGTTCATCATTAGCGCTATTAAACATATCTTCAAAAATATTTTCTTCTTCAACACGGTTAGTGCTATCATTGAAAACAGAATCAACAGGGAAATAAACAGGGATTGGAAGACCAAGTTCTTGACGTGAAGTATTATGAGTCTGGAGAATATCATCGATTAATAGAAGAGTTCGGTTATAAAAAATGTTCTGATTGTAGTCTATAAGAAAATCTTCACTCTTATCACTTTTCTCTACCCCACTGTTAGACAATAATAGTCCACTTATTTACTTTACCATCCCACACGAAATGTTCTGGAATTTCAATATACAGAAATTCATTTACAAAAGCAACGTTTGTATTCAATTCAAAGAATGCTTATAAATTTGTTCTAGGAAGATTAGCTACGGCATGTTCCACATTTCCTTTTCTAAAGTAAGTATTTTGCCTTCCAGGCAGGTGGCAACCAGGCCAAACAATTCTATGAGACTGATAATGCATTGGAACCAACAAATCTACCATTTAAAATTTCGAACCTCATCTATCACGATTTCGTTACCATCGTGCAGCACATTTTTCTAGTAGCCTAAAGTCAAAGTTCAAAAAAAGCCAATTCCCGTCATTAGTTTTGTTTTGGTAGCCTTTGGAATCGAGCGTGTCGGTCAGTTTTACAAAAATGGAAAAATAGCAATATCGTTCGGTGATTCGACTCTGATGTCTAATCAGTACCACAATAGGCCTAACCCAAATACTTTCAAAAGACCGCATTCAATGTCGGTAAAACAACCGAATAAACTACAAAGGGTATTCAACACTGAAGCAATAATGCATTATGATGAGCAACCTTATCACGAACAAACCTACCCAGATCAACTATATCCCTAACAGCCATACCCCGATGAAATGGGTTATGGCGAAGACAATATCCCATATCAGAACAGGGAAATCATCTATTCCTGTCCAACACTTCTCTCTGACCCAGATAATAGTTTAACATTTGTCACAAATGTAAAAGCGGAAAGCGAACGACCAATCTATTCAATTCTATATCCATAACCAATGGCTCTTAAATCCGAAAAAGATAAAGAAGTGGAAGAATTACTTCAAGACGGTATCATACGTTCCTTTTTACAGATGCTTCAGGAACAAAAAAAATCCGTATGGTCATCGACTAATGAAGATACCATACATGATAAATATCCAATTCCGGATGTGAATACAATTTTGATTAACTTAGGGTCAAATAAATATTTCTCTATTATTGATCTGAAGAGGGGTTTCCATTAAAGGGCCCTCGAAGAATCTGATATTGAAAAGACAGCTTTCTCTATGAATAAAGGAAAATATGAATTTACACGACTCCCTTTCGGTCGTAGAAATGCACCTTTAATTTTCCAGCGTGCGTTTGACGATATACTTCGCGAACATATCGGATAACATGTTACGTTTACATCGACGATATCATCATATTCGCAAAAACACTGCAAGAACATTTGGAAAACTTACAAATCGTCTTTACCCTTGAAGGCAAACCTAAAAATTCAACTTGCGGAGTGGCGCATGGTTTTGTCATTACAATTCAGTGCGTTACTCTTGCATCTCTGTATATCAAATGCATTAGGAGTTGCAATGCAACATCAATTTAGCTTTATAATTTTTTATTATCTTAAAATGTCATTAAAAATCATTCAATGGAACATTAATGGATACGTAACCCATTACAATGAACTCCTTATGCTTATTAAAAAGTACAATCCTAAAGTTTTATCCCTACAAGAAACACACTTACATTCAACATCCAATATTCCAATTCCAATCAACTACAATCTCTATAATGTCAATACCTCCCATACTAGATATGGAGGGGTTGGTCTTTTGGTGCATAAATCTCTAGAACACGCCTTAACCTCAGTCAATGGTAACACCGACACCATTGAAATGGAGTTAATTTCTAAGATCAAATTTAAAATTATTTGTACATATTTTCCTCCTAATTCAAACTTCTCATTAAATGATCTAGAAAACTCACTACGCTCCTCTAATATTCCCACATTAGTCACTGGTGACTTTAATTCGTGGCATACTAGCTGGGGTTCTGTTAAAAATAACCGAAAAGGAATTCTAATTGATAAATTTATTACTAAATCCAACTTTATTCTTCTAAATGATGGTTCCCCGACCCATTTTAGTACGCATAATACACTAACTCATATTGACCTTTCTTTTTGCACTCCTGAACTAGCCGTTCATACTCATTGGAAAACTAATTCATCTATATCCACTGGAGACCACTTCCCAATTATTATATCGCTTTTTTCCACTAATAAAACGCAATCTCCTAATAAGCCTAAATATATCACTGAACGTGCAAATTGGGAACAATTTCACACAAATAGCATCAAGTTTCATTCCACTTTCCCAACAAGTAATGATGTAAATAAAGAAGCAGCCAACTTAAAAAAAATCATTCTCTGTGCAGCTAACGCAACTATCCCACAAACATCAGTCTGTTTTCTACGTAAAAACGTTCCTTGGTGGAACAAACGATTAGACGAGCTAAAAAAGAATAAAAGTAAGCACTGGAAACTCCTTCAAACGAACATAACTCAAAACAATATCTTAAATTACAAAAGAGCAAATGCTCTTCTAAAAAGAGAAATCAAGCGATCTAAGGATCAATCGATTACTAAATTTACTTCTACTATTAATCCTCGCACTCCAATTGATAAAATATATAAAAATTTAAAACGTTTCTCTGGCTATAAATCTAAATTTAGTATCCATTCCATTACGTCCTCAACCAACCCTAATCAGTTTTTAACTGATGGATTCGATATCGCAAATGAACTTGCCAACTTTTGGTCCAACTTATCAGAAGATACTAATTTTCCTAGTAGCTTTCGTCTTCTAAAACAGAACATATTCAATAACATTCCCACCATTTGTAATAATCCAGAAGCGATGCCGTTAGAATCTGACATCAATTCCCTAGAGCTTGCTATAG
Organism: Amiota minor; assembly: GCA_037043295.1. NCBI lineage: Eukaryota > Metazoa > Arthropoda > Insecta > Diptera > Drosophilidae > Amiota > Amiota minor. The sequence goes on from JBAMAW010000456.1 coordinate 39,810, forward strand.
CAGTCAACAAGTTAAAAGGTAAGACCCCGGGCTTAGACCGGATTACTTACGCAATGATTAAAAAGACTCCCCAGATATACAAAGCTCGATTACTTAACTTCTACAACAATATATTAAACAAACAGCTCCCTCAACAGTATAAAACAAGTTCAGTCCTACCTATTGCAAAGCCAAAATCCCCTAAACACCTGCCCCAATCATATAGACCTATATCACTAAACCCGTGCTTAGCGAAAGTATTAGACAAGATAATAGCAAACCGACTTTGGTGGTTTATAACAACATACAAACTACTTAACAGTCGATAGTTTGGTTTCAGAAAAGGGAAATCTACAATCGATGCTCTATTATATGTAGACCACGCAATTGCAGATAGCATCTCTCTTAAAAAACATGTCACTATACTTTCGCTAGACTTTGAAAAAGCTTTTGATAAAATTGGAATACATAGCATTGTGGAACAACTGATAGAGTGGGGTATCGGCCCCAGAATTATAAAATATATTACATCATTCATGTCAAACCGTAAAATTATAGTTCGCGTTGCATCGAATTACTCATCACCATTCCCACTCCACAATGGGATTCCCCAAGGGTCCCCACTCTCCGTCATCCTTTTTTTAATAGCATACAACAAATTGTGCTCAACGCTCAGTCTCCATAAAGAAATAGACTTCATAGCATACGCTGATGATTTTAATATAATCATTAAATCCAACAAACCCAAAAATCCCAGACTAAACTTAACTGCGCTATTTACAGACATAGATATCTGGTGTATCTCGTCTGGAGCAAAACTTGCTACCGCGAAATGTAAATACATCCACATTTGCAGAAAGAAAAACTGCTCTTGCACAATAATAGTTCCAAATACACAACTCCAAGAAGTTACTTCCTTAAATATATTAGGTATTCATTTTAATAATAAATTTCGATGGAACTCTCATATACAGCATCTGAGCACTGCCGCAACTACCCAACTAAATGTCATTAAGTGTCTATCTAATCCCAAGCTTAACTGCAATACATCAACCCTACACTCATTGGTAAAAACACTTCTTCTAAGCAAACTTAATTACGCTTTGCCAATTTTTGGATACGCTCCCAAAACACTTTTAAATAAAATTAAAACTATATTAAACTCTGCTTTACGCTTTGCACTTGGTGCCTTTCGCACTACCCCAATTAATAATCTCTATTTTGAAGCAGATTGTTTTACATTGGATCTCGAAAGAAACTTAAACTGTGCCAAATTATCCAAAACACTTTTCCGAAGCAATGATTCCCCCTTAGGCTTACTAACCCGGAAAATAGCTAAATCTAAAAAACAACCTAAGGTGCTTTCTACTATTCATAGAATAATTTATTCCTGCAACACCCTAAATATACCATTCCTCCCCCCCTCGGCCCATAATGTCCCCCCTCCTTCATGGAACCTAATGCCTTCATCTATTAACTGTTCTCTTCATAACTTTCTAAAATCTGATACCAACCCCAACCAGTTCCGAGCTCTTTTCAACAACTTAAAAGAAGAACTTTGTAACTTTACCTTCATTTACACAGACGGTTCTAAATCGGACAATAATGTGAGTTATAGCGTCACTCATGAAGATGCAATAATCAAAAATGCAATCCTACCTAACCATAGCTCCATCTTTACAGCAGAAATAGTAGCTATATTAGAAGCTGCAGAATATGCCAAAAACAATAAAGGTAAATTCGCTATCTGTTCCGATTCCCTCTCTTCAATTAAATCTATTTCTAACATAACTTCAAATAATTTTTATGCTAAGAAAATTAGAAATATTCTTATCCGCAACCCTTCAAAAATAACTTTAGTTTGGATCCCAAGTCATTGCCTGATTGTTGGTAATGAAATGGCTGACAAAGTAGCCAAAGAAGCTGCTTTCTCTCCGCTCCATACAACTCCGAATTTTTCTTCACAAGACTCTGTAATGTACTTAAAATCCTATTTCAAAACCCAACACACTGGATTCCACCAAGCAACATCAAATTGGTACAAGCTAGTCAATCACAACAAACTTTCAGCTAAAACTTTCCTTCCAGCCCTTCCTGATGAATTCAGAAGACTGGACATGATAAAATTTTTAAGACTTCGCCTAGGTCATACCAAACTATCCCATGGACACTTGTTCATCCCATCACCACCGAACCCCATTTGTTCCTGTATTGAAAGTTCAACTCTCAATCATATTCTAGTTGAATGCCCAAAAACCCAACCAGTACGTAGTTTATATTTGTTAAATACAGATCCCCTTTCTATCCTTTCCAACCCTACGCCTCAAAATATTAAACTCATTTTACAATTCTTAAAAACATCTAATTTATACAATTTAATCTAAGTCACCCATTGTAATTTTTTATTTCTAATCTTTATATACCAAACACTATTTTATTATATCCTAATCATAAGTATAAATAGTTTAGTTGTATTAATTTTGTATATTATAAATATTTAATTAATATTATTGTATTATTCAAATAGCTTTCCGAGCTGAAGGCCTTTGTCGCTATTGCTCGTAGTATATCTAAGTTATAATTTATAATTATAATCTTAGTTTTATAATAAATAAATAAATAAATAAATTCAACTTGACAAATGCGATTTCATCAAAGAAGAAATTGAGTTTCTTGGCATTGTCGTCAATCAAAATGGTATACGTACCAATCCGCAAAAAGTTGAAGCTATTGCCAAATTTCCTAAACCTAAAACATTACATGACCTTCGTTCCTTTCTAGGAGCAACAGGGCATTATCGCAAATTTATTCAAGGCTGTGCTCAAATTGCAAAACCATTAACGGAAGTATTACGAGGAGAAATGAGTCGTACTCCTAAAACTTTTTCAAAAAAAAAAACAAAAAAAAACATAACCTTAACGAATAACAAGATAATGCATTTAAGCAATTACACAATTGCTTAGTTTCAAAAGATGTTATTCTCTATTATCCCAATTTCGATAAACCTTTCGAATTAACAACGGACGCTTCTAATTATGCCCTTAGAGCAGTCCTTTCTCAAGAAGGAAAACCAATTTTTTTCCTTTCACGGATAGTTGGCAAGTCTGAAGAACATTTTGCAGCAAATGAAAAAGAAATGATCGCAACAATTTGGGCCTTTCGGTCCTTAAGATGTTTCCTGTACGGATTAGAAAGGTTAAAATATTTACTGGCCATCAACCACTTACTTTCGCACTTTGTAATAAAAAGGCTAATGCTCAACTCGAAGAATACAATCATGAGTTGATTTATAAGCCTGGAAACAAAAATGTCGTAGCAGATTTCCTTTCATGACTTCCGATAGCCAATATTAATTCTTTAACATCCACCGTACACAGTAGTAACAGTTCGCCAGGAAATTAAATATTCTGTAGCGAATTACCCATAAACGTCTTTAAAAACCAAATATTTTTACAAGTCGGCAATATTTCGCACTATCAGTTCGAGATAGTGTTTCCAACCTATCACCGTCACACCATCATCCAACCTAGATATTCAACTGAAGTCCTTACAAAAGTCTTAAAAAAATATTTGATCCATCTGTCACTAATTGTATCAAAACCGAAGAATCCATCATGTTAACAATACAATCAATTTACCCTTCGCATTTTTCAAACTGCAAAGTTCTCTTCACACAAATTCAGACTAAAGACATAAAAAATGAGGAATCTTGGAAAGACTCCAATTCCCACATATCGTCCATATCGATGTTTTCGCAACAGGAAATTGCAAATTCCTGACTTCAATAGAATTTACTAAACTCGCAGTCGTAAAGCCCATAGATGGGAAAAGTATAGAAAATATCCGCAAACCCCTATCAGAAATCATTTTTTATTTTGGTGTACCCAAATCCATGGTTTCGACAAGGAAAAATCCTTTAATTTACAATCACTTAAATTTATATTCGAAAACGAGTTAAATATGCAAATTTTCACTGCCCCTTCTTATGAATACAATCATTCAAATCACTCTACTACACAAAAGAAACTGGTCGATCTTTTTTTTTTTTTTTTTGGACGACTTTACCAACCCGGATCGGTAGAATACAAAAAAACTAGATAGGGAAATTACGAGAAATTGAAAATTAAACAGGAAAAAGTTATAAATTACCACAATACTAATAGGAAAGAACCCGTAACACACAACTCTGGCGACAAAATATTTGTAAAACGAAACAAACGATTAGGCATCAAATTATCCAAAAGATATCAAGAAGAAAAATGATTCGGATTCGCAAAAATTCAAACCGGAACTTTCAAAATACTACATTGGTATAATAAATCTGGCCGAATACATTATAATACTTAACAATATAGAAACTAACTTGATAAATATAATAAGTAACTCCCACACCTTACGTCCTTTCCTTATTCAAGAAATTCCATAGATAACTTAACTCCTAATATAAAAGATCCATAATTGCAATAGGTTCGACTTGGAAATGGACTGCTGGTAGTCCTGACCATGACGACTTACTAATACTGTCAATAAAGTAATAAGTAATAATAACCAATAATAAGTTATAAATAAAATACTAATAGAACGAATAAATAATATAACCAAAATAAATAATGATATTACAAGATCATTTAAAAATGATGAAAATGTTCAAACGGTATTAATTTCATATTGCAAACTCAAAATTGATTTACTAAAAGAAGACATAAATAATTTAAAATATGCTTTTCATCTATCAAAGGTATATTTCATTATAATATTAAAATTGTAAAAAATATACTAAAAGATGATGAATTACCGTATAGTAATATTGAAGAGTCATTAAATATTGCAAGCATAAAAATTGCCTTTAATAAAAATTTAATAATCTATGAAATATCAATACCGAAAACTTTAAATGAAAACTGTAACAAAATTATTATAAAACCATTAAAAATGGGGAAAAAGAATTACAAAAATAAATTTTTTAAAAAAAGTATAAATTGGCAAAAAAGAAATATATGGAATTAAAAAAGATTGTAAAACAATATTAAATAACGTAGAAATTTGCTTAAACACAGTTATTGAAAAAATTTCAAATGATAATTGTATTTCAAATCTAATAAAAAATAAACCCCATGAATGTAATTACACAAACAATGAACACATTAAAGATATTGAAAGAATTAATGAATTAATTTTATTGATCAAATTTGATGGCAATGTAACAATTAACCATGAAGTTAAAACCCTAAATGGGACATTCCTTGTTAGATTAAGTAATGATACACTAGTTATAACAAATGAAATATTTAATTCTTACGAAATTTCAAATGTAAAACAACTTCCCGCTATGCTACAGTTATCCCACAACCAATCCAATTTTGAAGAAATTTTACCACTTCAACTAATCAAAGAACTTAACGTTAAGAATATAGAAAAAATAAACTCCCCACAACCTACTGGCTAAATCTAACACGTTTGCATTACTTGGTCTGCCGACCATCATTCTGACTTCAATCCAAATCATATTCCTAAAACACAAATTCACAAAATCCAAAACTGAAATTATCTTACAAAATCCCATATTCACTCCAAACCGCTGCAACACGTTGCAACACAAAGACGTCTCAACCATATCCCATACTTCTAGAATCAATCGAGGACGATTAATATTTCGGAGGGAGAAGTTGAGAAAATCTTTTATCTCTCTAATAACATTATAATAATGATCTTGATCATTATTCCCATGTTGCTATGATCATTATTCCCTCAATATTTTCGTTGACGCAATGTCCGCTTCCCACACTATTTGGCGGATGCAATATCCAGAAACTTTGCATAAGTCCCTTTCCCAGCATAAGCCATAGCAACCCTTTCCGCTGACAGTACTCAATTCAAAGATTCTCTTTTCCAATCCAAAGATACTCTTCTCCAATCCAAAGATGCTCTTTCTCAACTCAAACGTTCTCTTCAGTAGAACCCTTTCCGCTGACAGTTTTATCTGTCACGTAGACCAGCTTCACCCTAATGAAGCTGAAGTAAGTTAAGTTTAGTTACAATTTAGCACTGAAACAAGCACATAGTGCTGAAAATATAAGAAGCGCATTGCGCTAATAAACATTAAGCTCATCAAGCTGTTATGATATATATATCTTTTTAAATTTAAATAAACAATACTTTGTTTAATTTGTATGAATTATCTAATGAGTTAGATCGTGTAAATGAGTTTGTACGTTCGTTTAGGTTAATGGCTAAATATTGTCATCGTCCTGAAAATACAACTGCTATTGTTTGTATGATGATTAAGGTGAATAAAAAGTGTGATCTTCGTCGATGCAAAGATGCTATTCAGACTGATGTTGCAGCTATTTTTAGAAGCGATGACGGTGAATCGCCTTTTGAGAGGTATGCTTGTTTTTCCGAAACATTCAGGAGAACTTCAAAATGTTTCTCTTTTGGACTCTTCATTAGATCCGTTGGCATATCCTTTGTTGTTTCCTAATGGTGATTCCGGTTGGCATGTAAATATGTCACATAACATTGCTCCTATTACTAATTCTCATGCTCCTCGAAGTAAGGTTATTATGTTACAGTATACCTACATGTTGTCGTCTTGCTATTCGTGATGATTTTAGTCCCAAAAACTATTTCTTCAATGGATCGTTGAAATGTACGTTCGAATTGAAAGTACCAAATTAAACAAAATCAGGCTGCTCTACGTGCTGACCTTTATAATAACTTAAGTGATTTTAAAAATCAAAATGCAAATGGTAATGATTCTAGAGATGGTCATAAAGTAATTTTGCCTTTCACATTCATAGGTTCTTCACGAAATATGTTTCAGAAGTACTTAGATTCTATGTATATTGTACTGCGAAAGGGAAAACCTTCCCTATTCATAACTATGACATGTAATCCAAATTGGCCCGAAATTATCGAAACCTTAAATGGGGCTAAGGCTCACTTTCGACCTGATATTGTTGTTCACGTTTTCAAAATTATATTGAATGAACTGATCAGCATGATAGTTAAAAACCAGATATTAGGTAAAGCTGATACTATTATTTACATAATTGAATTTCAAAAACGTGGTCTCCGTCATGCACAAATTTTGTTGACTTTGGAAAATGATGATAGAGTTGATAGTATGTAAATTATTGATAAAATTCTTTCTTCTGAAATTCCTGACAATCATACTCATCCAAAATAACATAACTTAGTAAAAAGTCACATGATTCATTGTCTCTGTGGCGTTCTTAATCGTAATTGAAAGTGCATGCGAGACGGAAAATGTTCTAAATATGTTCCTAAAGATTTCTCAGAACATACTCATGATAGTGTGAATGGTTATCCAGTATATAGACGTCGTGAGTATGGTGTTTCTGTTGAAGTTCGTGGGTATAGTGTTGAAAATAGATTTGTGGTCCCATTTAATCTGTATCTTTTAGCTAAGTTCAATTGTCATTTGAGTGTTGAAGTTTGTACGACTGTTAAGAGTCTCAAATACATTTACAAGTTTGTTCATAAAGTGTATAGTTGTGCGACTTTATATATATTTGGTGTTAAGAATATTGGGCCGTACGAAATCGTGATAGATGAAATCCGAAATTTCTTAAATGGTAGATTTGTTGGTTCCACTGAGACTGCTTAAGGGACATTTGAATTCCCAATGCATTATCAGTCTCATACAATTGTTCGGCTTGATTGCCACCTGCCTGGATGGCAAAATACTTACTTTAGGGAAGGAAATGTGGAACAGACCGTAGCTAATCCTCCTAGAACAAAATTATTAGCATTCTTTGAATTGAACACAAACGTTGCTTCTGCAAATGAATTTCTGTATATTGAAATTCCAGATCATTTCGTGTGGGATGGTAAAGCATAAAAGTGGACTGTTATTGTCTAACAGTGGGGTAGAGAAAGTTATTTCTCGAATGTATGTTGTATCTCCTAAAGATGTCGAGTTATTTCATTTACGGTTACTTCTATTACACGTTCGTGGTGCCAAGTCTTTTGATTATTAACGATTCTACCCCATTAGGGTTGTGTATCCCACTTTTGTGGAAGCATGCCACGCGAGTTATAAGTTTGTTAAATAAGTTACAATGTTCTTGCCGTAACTAGTGATCTTTATTGAACTTCGGTCTTAAGACTAACTTATGCTAAAATTTTTCTTATGCTCATACCCTATGATTCGATAGGAATAGCTGTTTGTATTTACTTTACCAACAGGGTCGGATTGAGGGTAGATACATAACTCCTCCCACCCTTGTTAAGGAATACTCCTGGATTCCATACTAATTCCATTTCCTTTTTCCAATTCCTTTATCAGTGTATAGTCATCACTTAATTTTAATTAAAATTACAATTATTACAATATATTCTTCATTACAATTTTCTACTGCCTATTTATTTTAAAACTTTATCTATTTATAATTTAAATTATACTAAGATTCGTAACAATATAATTAATTGGAATGTGAAACATATACATAAATACATAAATATAAATACAAGTTTGTTATTGGTATTATTCTGGTCAAATTTGCAACTATATAATCCGTGGGGATCCTGATTGCAAAGATCAATGAATTATTGTCGGTCAATACCGCTACTCGAATGAGTTTTAATTTTCTAAGTCTATTTTATATTTATTTATTTAGTATGGATGGATGGAAAATGTTGTATGTGGCTAAGGCTACTGTGTCTAGTATATGGTTCACTTGTTTGTTCAAATAATTAAGTTTTATTAGTTGGTCATGATAAGTTAAAGTGTCTTTAATGTTATTGTTATTTCGTGAGGGATTATTACATGCTGGTTATTGATTGGTAGCACTATTACTTGTGCTATTATTTGGATCGGATATAGGCTGAGTAACAGGAGGAGTACCTGAAAGATTTGAATACTTTAGTTTGCGCTTAATGTTAACTGTGTGTATGTTGTTCAGATTCGATTTTTTGAATTTTGGCTGTTCTTTATGCCTAAGGTTTTTATAATTCTTAATAAAACCTTCTTGCCTGTCTTCAATATAACCTTCTCTTCCTTGGTTTTTTTTTTTTTCAATTGTTTTTGTTTTTTGTTTTTCTATTCTATTGAATATCTCTGTATGATTCACTTTATTGTTCTGTACCTCGAACGGTGTACATTGGATTGTACTATGATAAGTATCATTATATAGCATTACAGCCTTATTCATTTGAGCTGTTATAGGTAGTTTTTCTTCTAAATTTAGTGTTCTTATCTTCTCCGTTAGTGTATTATTAAACTTTCTATATCGCTATTTCCAGTATGACTATTTGGTTTAGTTGCATGGAAGTCTATATTTTGTGTATTAAGAAATTCTTTACATTTGACGTATTGAATTCATTGTCGAATACGAACTTTCGAACTTTGCCTTTTATAGACAAATATTGTTGAATTTTATCTACAATGGTTCGATTGTTTCTATCGGTTAATGGGAAACAAGTAGCATGTTTTGAGAATTTGTCTATGAATATGATAAAGGATTGTTTGGAGTTTACATAAGTGTCCACATGAACTATTTCATTTATTGATTTGGGTGTTTGTGTTAAGAAAAATTTTTTTTTTATGGAATTGCGGTCGTATTTCCCTCCTGAACATATGTCGCAATTATTTATTATAATATTTATATTTCTTTTTAGTTTGGGATTATATATTCTTAGTTTTAGTTTTTCGTAGGTAGCTGTTATTCCACAGTGTCCACTTTCGTGTTTGTGAAATAATGCAATTTGTTTGTTTATCATCATCTTCAGACTCTACGTCTATTACAAACTTTGTGCAGTTAAAGAATTTTATTTGGGGTTTTGTTGCGAATTCTCTTATTATGAGTTCTTGAAATTTGTTGTATTCTTCAGTACTTAATTCACTATAAATTCCTATTCTGCCTGTTGTTAATTCCCTACGTAGAATATTAATGGTTTGATTGTTATTGAGTTAATTTTTTCCCTATAAAAATCCTGTTATTATTAAATACTTGTATTAATTCCCTTTGTTTTTCCGTTAATATTATTTGCGTCTTAAATCTGTTAACAACTGTCTCAAGTGTGGGTACATAGCAACTTAAGTCCTCTTCTTGGGAATGGACAGTTTGTACTTCACTTGATTCGTCGTTTCTTTCCCGTAAGTTGTTTTTATCTTCTTCAATTCCAAGTTGTTTAATTGTGCTTAAGTCTTCCTCTTGAAGGTCGACAGTTTGAACTGCTTGTAGTTTGTTATCATGACTTGCATGATGTATTTCGTCTGTTGATATTCTACTGAGAAAATCAGCGATGTTATTATTTTTGCCCTTTATATATTCTATTTCGAAATTATACTCTCCTAGGTTTATTAACCATCTTTGTAATCGGGGACTTATGTCTTTCCCTGTAAATTTTGTCATCAGCCACTTGAGAGGTTGATGGTCACTTTGTAATTCAAATAATCTCCCAAAGACATATGGACGGAAATATTTTACTGCCCATACTATTGCGAGAAGTTCTTTTTCTATAGTTGCGTAATTAGTTTCGTGTTTGTTTAGGGTTCTTGATGTATAAGCAATGTCCTTCCTGAGAAAGAACTGCTCCAATTGCAAAGTTACTCGCATCTGTTGTTATAACGAATTTCTTGGAAAAGTCGGGATATCTTAAAATTGGTGAATTTGTTACAATATCTTTGAGTTTTTCGAATGCAGATATGTAACTTGGGTCATACAAGTTGATTGACTGTCCTTTTTTTAAGTATCTTGTCATTGGGTATGCTATTTTGGCATAGTCTTTTATAAATTTTCTATAAAAGCCGGTCATTCCTAAGAATGACTTGATTTTCTTTGGATTGTTTGGTAATTTTAAGTTCTGTATAATTGAAACTTTGTCTGGATTTGGCTTTATGCCTTTAGTAGTTAGGACATGCCCTAGAAATTGTGTTTCTTTCCTTAGGAAGTCACATTTGTCTATTTGTATTTTGAGTTTTGCCTTCTTTAGGGCTTGAAAAATTGCTCTTATACTTGCAATGTGTTCTTGTAGCGATGTGCTAAATATAAGAATATCGTCCATGTATACCACACATGTTTTGTTGATGTGATCCTTCAAAACCTTGTTTATTAACCTTTGAAAGGTTGATGGTGCATTTTTCAGACCAAAAGGCATACGAATGAATTCGTAATGACCGGATGGTGTTGAAAAGGCCGTTTTTGGCCTATCCTCCTCTCTTACCAGTATTTGGTGGAATCCCTTTGCTAAGTCGAGGGTTGTAAAATATTGTGCCCTGCCTAATTTATCCAGTAGAGTGACTAAGTTTGGTATTGGGTACTTGTCATCAATTGTATTTTCATTGAGTTTTCTATAATCAATGACTATTCTATACTTCTTTTTCCCAGAATTGTCTTGCTTCTTTTCTACTACCCATAGGGGGCTATTATATGGTGAATTACTTTCCTTTATTATATTCTGTTGGATCATTTCTTGTATTTGTCTATTGATTTCCTCTTCATAGATTTGTGGATACCTATATATTTTAGAATATAAGGGCCTATCTGTTGTTGTTATGATTTCATGGTGTACATCGTCTGTAGACGACAGTATGTCACCATCTTTGAAAAAATGTCATTGAATTCCAGTAAAAGGTCTTGTTATATTGTCGAATTCTTCCCCATTGAGGTGTTTGAAATCGAATTCGAATTTGTTATCGTTGCCTTCAACTAGTTGTAAGGCTGTTATGTTTTCTATAGAACTTGGATAGCTGAATTCCTCGAAGTGCAATTTAGTTCCGAGAATTTCAACATACCGTAATTCATTGTTTATTATTGCTTTTAGGGGTATTAAGAAATTTTGTCCGATTATGCCAGAATATCTGTCATTATCGAAGTCTACTAATTTCCACGGGAGTGTGCCTTTTCCTTTGAATTGTTTAGGGAATGGAGTAGTTAATGAATATTTGATGGTCTTTATCCCGTTAAGAGTCTTACAATTTAAGGGCTTATTTAAAGGTTTCTTAGTATATATTTTGTCGATCGTCCCGGGTTTTAAAATACTAATGGTTGCTCCGGTATCTATAAGGCATCTAATGTTTTGGTTGCCTATAGTTATTATAATTACGGGACTACATACGTTCGTCCTCAACATCAGACTCAGTTTCTTCGATTGTTTGTACTTTGACAGGTTGGTTTTGGGCCCTTGTGTTGGAATTCCAGTTGTTTGCGTTTCGATTTTGATTATTATTGGTTGTATTGTTGTTATTCCTATATTGATTTTGATTATTGTTATATGTATTGTTGTTCCTATTTTGATTTTGATTATTATTATTATTATATGTATTGTTGTTGTTCTATTTTGATTTTGGTTATTTGAATTATTATTATTGTATCTTTGATTTCTATTACTATTATTATACTCGTTTTGAGTTTGGTTGTTATTGTTTGTGTTAGTTGGTTGTTGTTTATCGGTATTGTTAGTATTTTTTGGTTTTCTATGCATAAAGTCAATTGCAAATGGGTCGTCTAATAGTTTGTTTCTAGTATAAATTAAAAATATTTCATTTAATTGCATTGTGTCATTAATGAAAGCTCTAGTGTTTCCATTAATTTTTTCTATCAGGATACCCACTAGATCTCTATTTACACACCATGGAGAATATAATGGTGTTTTCTTATCTTCTAATTCATACAACGTGTTAATTTCGTGTTTTGATTTTTCAATGATATTAAATAATTCTCTTAAGTTACTTATCTTTATTCCTCGTAGCATGTTGAAAATGTCCGAGAAGGTCTTCTTTGGCCTGAAGTGACACTTGAGTTTCATCTTTAACTCCTTCCAAGTTGTGTTTTCTGGCAGTTCACTGGTGATGAATGCAGCATTCCCCCGGAGTTTCTCATTCAATATGATGTTGAGTGCAAAGCGTTGCAACTCAAAGTTGTCTGCACATAACGTCATTGCTTGGTCAACCGATTTTAAAAACTGTACCAAATACATTTCGTTATTTAGAGGTTGAATCGACCTGAAGTAGCCAAGGACATCTTTAACTGATAGTCCTAGAGGGTTGGCTTGTTGTAGATTTGATGTCTCCTGTTTCGTGGTTAGATTACTCAGGTGAGTTTGTAAATCGATAGTGTCCGTCTGGAGCTTTAAGTATTGTTCTTTTTGTGTTATTTCTGCTTCTAATGCTTCTATTTTCTTTCTCAGTGTCTCTTTTCCTTGGAGTAGTAATTGCTCCCGTTGTTTTATGACCGTATCTTCCAATGCCCGAACCTTGTTAAGTAATGATTCGTCATTTATTTGAAGGTCCAGAAGTTCTTGTTGCTTCTTTATTGTCTCTTCCAGCATTGAGATTTTCTCCTGATGCTCTTCCATGTTTGTCTGTAATTTGTTTGTTTATAGATTAGATCAAGAAAGAGCTCAGTTCGATGATCAAATGGCGTTGTTGTTATTGTTAAAATTACAATAATATATATTAATATGATGAAGATAATGATGTTGAAGATAACTAAGTTTATATATTTATTATTATTTTTATGAATATATATATATATATTTTTTTTTTTTTTTTTTTTTTTAGAGAGTTCGATATATTTGCATTTATTATTTTGCTTATTTATTTAAATGTATTTAGTTGTAGGAGTTGTTTGTTTGTTTTTTAAATTTTAATTGTTTTTATTATTTATATTTTAATGTATTACATTGTGCAATTAATATTAAATTAAATTTTTGTGAATTGTTGAAAAATGCCGACAATGAAATTGATAACGTTGAACAGTTATTTGATTCTTTGAGGAGTCTCTGGACAGTTTTTTCTTTTGTTTAGCTTATTTTATTTTTAAGAGGCTTTAGTGGGTTAGGAAGTAGTTTTTGATTTATTCTTATTTTTAATGAATTATTTTCTTTTTTATATATTTATAAATAGTTTATTGATGCAATTTATAGTTTTCATATATAGAATTTCTTATATTTTTGTTTCTTTGTATTTTTATATAGAGTTTATGAATGCCGCCACCATCAAACAATTAATCGATTGATTGATTGATCAACAAAAGGGGTTTTATTTGCTTTTATTTTCACTTCACAGGTGTTCTTTTGTTTAAATTTCAGTCAGATAATTTTATTAGGAGCCAAAATGCACAATTGATTTAAGTTATTTTTTTAATTTTATATAAGTTTTTCTTTTTTTCACTTCACTTTACCGTTGGAAGATCTTCTGATCTCCTTTTACAATCGTTTTTAGTTCTTTTCCATATCTTCTAAAGAAGATAAGGCCGTTGACTGCGCCAGTTATAAGTTTGTTAAATAAGTTACAATGTTCTTGCCGTAACTAGTGATCTTTATTGAACTTCGGTCTTAAGACTAACTTATGCTAAAATTTTTCTTATGCTCATACCCTATGATTCGATAAAGATAACAGTTTCTTATTCATTTATCTATTTGGTGACTTTTATTTAACCTTCATAACTGATAATGGATTTGGAAGTAGGAATAGCTGTTTGAATTTACTTTACCAACAGGGTCGGATTGAGGGTAGATACATAACTCGCGCGGGGGATTGCATCGAATGACAACGAATGGCGATTGCGAGAATTATTTGGGTTTATTTGTGGTTTGAATGTGTTAGTTTTATGGACTGAATTCAAAGATGATATGAGTGAAGATTTTCTTATAGACTACAGTCAAGAAAGTTCTATTCTTTAGACTCATAATACTGCATTTCAAGGACTTGGTCTTCCAATCCCTGTTTATTTCCCTGTTGACTCTGTTTTCAATAATAGCACTAACCGTGTTGAAGAAGAAAATATTTTTGAAGATATGTTTAATAGCGCTAATGATGAACAACGTAATTTTATAGAAAGTGTTTTACGAGAAGTTTTGAATCATGATACTGGTAGCAATGTATTTTGTTTAACGGTTCACGCAGGTTGTGGGAAAACTTATGTCCAAAAAGCAATCATTCGTAAAATAAATTCATTAAATCTTCGTTGTATGCCCACAGCTTTCAGCGGTATCGCATCTACTCTTTTGATTGCTGGGAGGACCTTACAATATGTGTTCAAATTACCAATTCCATTATTAGAAAATTCAGTTTCAAATATCAGGCCTAACAGTAGTCAAGGTAGATTCCTCATTTCTGCGTAACTGATTATAATCGACGAAATTTCAATATGTCCTCTTTATGCTATGAACAGAATTGATAGATTGCTGAGAGACTTGAGTTCGGCAGAGAATTGAGACAAATTATTTGGGGGAAACAATTTTGTTATGTGGTGATTTTAGATAAAATCCAGCCAGTTGTTTCTAATGGTTCACATCTGTAAACATCATTAATGATATATTTGAAAATATTCCGGAAACTATTTTATCTACTGACATTTTGAATTCAGTTATTTTGGTTCCAAAAAATTATGATTGTTCATTTATCAATTTAGAACTCTTGACACAAATGCCTGGAGAGGAGCAGGCTTTCTACAAGTTTGATAAAATTGTCAGTAATGATGCACTTGAACATAATAATTTTCCTATTGAGTTTTTGAATACTGTATCAGTTAGTGGTCTGCCTCCCCATAAATTGATTTTAAAAGAAAACTGTATTGTGTTATTAATACGGAATTTAAATACAGGAAAAGCATTAGGTAACGGAACTGGCATGTGCGTAAAACGAATGCACCGAAACTCAATGGATTGCGAGGTGTTAATAGGTGTAGCGAGTAATATTCGAATTTCATCTGACTTATTCGAGAACTGTTTTACTGTTCAAATTTCAAAGAAGTCAATTTTCAGTCATTCCAGCTGTTGCGATGACTATAATCAAAAACCAAGATCAAACGTTTATTTACAATATGGTCTTATATTATAGTGACTTTATTTGTGAGTGTTAAATTTCCCAACCAAATTTTACAATTGTCGAATTTAATAAGATTGTTTTTTAAAAAGTGAAATTTTATTTCGATTACATGATGTACGAGGTGTGACAATTAAGTAACGGGACTGGTCTGTAAAACATACTTTATTGAAAACTTATTACAAATAACAATTAATCTCCTTCAACATACTCCCCTTCCCTATCTATACACCGCTGCATGCGAGTTTTCCACTGGTTAAAGCAGTGCTGAAAGTCACTAAGTGTTAGACTCCTTAGCAAATTAATTGAACTTTTAAGAAAAAATTTTTTTTTATTGTCATATGACATAAAGTTTTTATTATTTCCTTATGATTTTCTCATTAACACATCATACTTTAAAAAAAAAATATTTTTGGTACATTAAAACACCAATTCATTCATTTTTTTTTTATCAAATTCATTTTCCAACTAGCGCTACTATTATTTTGACCGTAGCTGTATGTATTGTTATACTTATTATTTATTTGGTGTGAAAGTTGTTTGTTTATAGAAATTTGTTTATTTGATTCGATAGTTAAGTGTTGTCCTAATCTTGTGACTTTATCTAGGCTTGTTTTTATAAATCGTTCGTCATCGCTATCCATTGTTCCTGTTATTATTTTTAAACCTTTTCCTAAAATGTTTATGAGTCCTCTTTTGTGTATAAAATGGGGTTTTAGATTATGTATCTTAGTTTCCAATAAATTTAAATTATTTTGCAAGTTGGAAAAAGCGACATCATTCTGTTGAACGTGGTCTTTCAGTATATCTATGTTTGTTTTAATGTTTTCTTTACTTGCTTCAAATGCGGTGATATTTATTATATGTAAGATCTTTTGAAAGTTCTTTAATATTTTCGTTAATATCTTGTATCTCCAAGTATTGAGCATTCGTCGTTATCAGTAACAACGTAATAAGTAATGTCGTTAGGGATATTATTGTCGGTTTCTATAAATATGATATAAGATACTTACTACTTGTTTGATATCCTCAAATTCTTTCTGACTTGTAATGTGTGATTTGTAGTATTTATGTCGAGAATTAATAATAACATGATCGTCATCTAATTCGTTTACGATAATTTTTCTAAATTTGGCATGGTTTTTGCCTCCTCTAATTTCCTTGATAAAAATTGGGCTTGTTTGTATTAGTGGATCTTCTCTGTTTTCATTCAGTTTTTCTATTATATTTTCCTTTTTTGCCAATATTCTTTTTTGATTTCTGAATATTGATCATAAGCGGGATTATATCCCGTTTACAAAATCGATGGGTGTCTTTTGCGTTGTCGAGTGTATAGTGTTGTTATAGAACATTATTATTTTTCCAATCTTTTCTTCTATAGATTCATTATCTTTTTCTGGATCATGCCTTAGTAATCTAAGGTGTTCGTTGATAATCGTTCAACGTCTGCGTTTGAAGTATGATTGTTGTTTGATCTATAATGAACTTCAATGTTATGGGTCTTTAGGAATGTTTGTAGTAGTAATGCTTTAAAACCAAATTCATTATCAACTATAAATTTTCAGAAATGTCCGGTTATTTCTAGATATTATGTATAGACTCTTTTAAATTCGATCCATGAACGGTTGTTATTATAGTAAGAAATAGTTATTTATTGAGACTGTAAAATACGTCCATGTGAACTATTTCTCCTGGTTTGTTTGGTTTTTCTGTTATTTTAAATTTTGCCTTTATTGGTCTGCGATCGTATTTTTCTTTATTACAGATTTCGTAAGTATTAACGAATTAGGTTATTCGTTTCTTCAGTTTCAGGTTGTAAATATTTTCTCTTAGCTGATAGTAATTCTCGTTGATTCCTCGGTGATTGTTCCTTAGATTTTCCTTTTCGATTAACGAAGCCGGTTCCTACGTCACATCTTTTAGTAAATTTTGGCATCTAATCACTCTTAGTGTTAGTTTGTCCTTATTGAAATATTCTCCAATGACTTATTAAATTCTTCAAAGAGTTCTTCATTCATTGTTAGCAAAGCGTTTGTTTTCTCAAGGTCGAAATGGTTTCTTTAAATGGTAATTATTGTGTCCCTATAGAATGTCTGTGACGTGATTGTTTTTGATGTGAATTGAATATTTTAGTGTTTTGTATTGTCAATCCATCTAAACCTTCTCTAGATATTATTATTTGTCTGTTATGAATATACCATGACACGAGATAATGCATCTGCATTTCCGTTAAGGATACCCTTTTTTACTTAATGGTATAATCGTATTCACCTAGACGTAGTCTCCAGCTGAGGAGTTTGGAATTTGGTACTTTCATGGAAAACAGCCATGTTAGTGGTCTATGGTCGGTTTCAATAATGAATTTTCGACTGAATAAGTATAGTCGGAAGTACTGAGTACTCCGTACTATAGCGAAGCAATCTTTTTCTGTAGTGCTGTAATTCACTTCGTGGTCGTTTAAAATACGGATGTCCATCCTGTGATAAAATTGGTCAAGGGAATCTTTCGATGCAACTTATCTTTTTGGGGTTGGGTTTGATTCCTTAGCTTGATACTACACGTCTTAATAATTCTGTTTCTCGTTTTATGAATTCAGATATGTCCAATTGGACCTTTAAATTGGTTTCTCTTAATCGTTTAAAAATTTTATTGATTGATTCAACGTGTTCTTTTATATGTCATCAATATACACCAAATAAATCTTATTAATATATTCTGATAATACATTAATCATTAAACGTTGAAATGTTGCTGGGGCTGTTCTTACGCCAAATGGCATACGCAGAAATTCGTAGTGCCCACCTTCGACGCTAATAGCAGTTCTGGGTATGTCTGATTCCTCAATTTCAATTTGATGGAATCCTTTAGCCAAATCCAGTATATTGACATCTTCCTAATTTCTCGAGGATTTCTTCCATATTGGGGATTGGATAACAGTCATTAATAGTTACTTCATTTGGTTTCGATAATCGACCACTAGTCTCCATTTAGTTTTTCCACTGGCGTCCATTTTCTTTGGTACTACCCAAACAGGGGCGGAATATGGGAATTGACTGTGTATGATGATTCCTTTTTCTAGCATTTCTTTGATCTCTCCTTCTACTTCAGTTTTGTGTATATATGGGTAACGGTATGTCTTGTTACAATAGGAACGTTATCTGTTGTCCTAATTTGATGTTTTATCATATTTGTAAATGAAAGATCGCTATCTTCAGTGTAGAAAATGTTTTTTAATTTTTTTATTATAGGTAACAAATTTTCTTTTTCATTCAAGTTTAAGTGTTCCGTCCTTATCTGATCTAGGATCGGTTCTTCAGGGTTTCTTTCAATAGCGTAACAAAAAAGTTTCTTTCCTCACGCTTTTGCAGTTGTGGGCAGAATTCCTTCATTAGGTTATTTATTATTTCTGCTTCATGAGTTACTTCCTCATGTCCATTTTCTTTTCCTCCGGAGTACGATTTTCGTTCGTTATTACCGTTGGTTTGTTATTTTCCTTGGATAGAAATTGTAGAGGTAATTCATTAGTTCCAATTTTAATTTTATATTCCTATAAATTAATTATCATGTTTAATGGTATTGATATGTTATAACCAGAGATGTGCAAAATAGTTTATCAAAAGCATTTAAATGCAAAATGCAAATGCTTGGCTATTTTTCCATTTCAAATAAACATGCAAAATGGTTTCCAAAAGCAAGTATTTAAATACAAAATGCAAAATAGGTATTTTCAAAATAGGATTTTCAAATAAAATGCTTTATTTCACAGATTTTTATTTTACTTTTTTTTTTAATTGTTTAGGAACGCTGTTTTTTTTTTGTTTATGTTTTGTTTTCTTTGGTTTCTATTCGTAGTCTAGTTGTTTAAGATCTCGCTCACATAAAGCTTTCAATAGCATTAAGCTTTAATTGAGCTTTCATGTTTTTGTTTCTTGATTGCTACTTTTTCTGTTCGTTTTAAGTTTGCTTTGCTTAAGATCACGTGATTTTTGAAGAAAAAATAAAAATACAGTCCACAGTCGACTTTGAGTTTTGTTTTGGTCTTGTTATTTAATCAAATTCATTTTGCAACATTATGGTCCTTCGAGCCGGATCTCAAGGAATATTACAATTGGTGCGCCAAACAAAGTGAATTAAATAATAATGGTTCTTCCACACACGGTGATATCCAAGAAACGTGGCTATTTAAAAGCCAACATAACTCGCACTTATGACGCGTCAAAAGGTCGATGAACAGTGAGGTTCGTTATGAGAGAATCAAAATCCCTTTATTCTTGGGTAATTATGAAGATTGGCCGTCCTTTTGTGATCTGTTTTTTGACGCAATCGCATCAAAAACTAACCTCACAGCTACGTAAAAATTTCATTACCTTAAATCATACTTTACTGGAGACGCATTGAATCTCATATAACATATTCAAATCACTGGCAACAGGCATGGGAACGTCTTCGGGAAAGGTATGACAAAAAGCCACTGATCATTCGATCTTTCGTACAGAATTTTCTAAGTCTACCGCAAACGAACACATTAATTGTAACCGTTCTGTGGAAGATACATGATGGAGCTGACGAAGTGTTGAGGAGATTGACGGCACTCAATTGCACAAGTCGTGATCCATTCTTAATCTACATATTAGTGAAAAAGTTGGATGATGAAACCAGACAGGCTTGGGCGGAGAAGTCGGAAGGTGAATCTGACGCCATTAATAGTTTCTTGGCATTCTTGTCAAGGCGATGCGATGCTTTAGAGACGCTACAGCCGTCATGTGGTACACAAAGTCAACGAGCTGTCGCGATCAGCCATGCGAATACAGAGCAGTAGAAACCTTGCAAAGTCTGCAATGCGGTACATGCCATGTTCGCATGTAGGGCTTTCAAGGCATTGGATGTTGAAGCCCGCAGAAAGGCATCACAAGAACACAATTTATGCTATAACTGCTTAACTGATACCCATAGAGCAAATCAATGCAATTCAACATACCGTTGTCGAAAGTGTAAGGGCAAACACCATACTAATCTTCAAATGGAACAAGCCGCCTCCGTTGACCGCACTTTAACTGTTAATCACAATTTGGATTGCAACATACAATCGTCATCATTTGAGGGAGAGTCACTTCCATCTGCGCTCAATAATTTTTCGTCATACGCTACTTTAAGTACGTTACTACCAACAATCGATGCAAACATAGTGGACGCTCATGGCAAGCTGTTGAAATGCCGTATGCTGCTCGATTCCGGTTCTACGAAATCATTCATAACTGAATTTTTTGTTCAACGTGCTGGCTTCTCTCGTAGACATGCTTACGTTTCAGTGTTTGGATTCTCTGTTCATAATTTTGGAGTTACTCGTGGACGAGTTCATATCAATTTAAAATCATGTGTATCTAACCATTCATACAAACTAGATGCACTGATTATATTAAAATTGACATCGTCTATCTACCGGCGGAATTGGTCGACATATCCAGCGCTACATAAACTCAAATAAAACGATTAAGATTAGCAGATCATTCCTTCAAAGTACCAGGACCAGTTGATATCATCATTGGGTCGGATCAGCTTTGGAATATCTACACAGGCGAGCGATTACAATTCGGTGATAAACTATCCATTGCTCTTAATTCCATTTTTGGTTGGGTGATCACAGGGTTTTGCCATGGTATCGCTGGAGATGTTACGATTGCACATACATACACTGCCGAGCAAGACACGGATACTCGGATACGTACCCTCATGGAGATGGAATCTGTTCAACAGAACACTACGACAGTTAATGCGTCAAAACCTGCTGAAAATCACTTTATTAATACTCACACCAGAGATAAAGCCGGTATGTATGTTTTGCAATATCCATTTAAAGACAACACCGTGTGTATTGATGCTACGTTAAAGCAAGCAACTCAAAGATGTTACAGTCTAGAACGAAGATTTAACAGAGATCCAATTGTTAAGCAACAGTACGTAATATATATGGAAGAATACTTAAAGCTCGGACACATGCAACTAATACCTCATAACGAAGTGGATATTGATGACTCAGAATGCTTCTATTTGGCATATCACGCAGTATTTAAGAATGACAACACCTCAACCGAATGCCGCTTGGTATTTGATGGTTCCTGCAAAGACAAGTCAGGATATTCACTCAACGACCGACTACACATTGGCCCACCTAATCAGAGAGACTTGTTTGGGGTGACAAACGTTTTCGACAACATCGATTCGTTTTCACGACCGACATCGAGAAAATGTTCAGAAGAATCAAAATTGCTCCAATTCATACCAACTTCCAGCGCATTGTTTGGCGACCAGACGAACACTTACGGCTGCAGCATTATCGCTTGATGACAGTGACTTATGGTTTATCTAACGACACATACGTTGATGACATCGCTACTGGTTGCAATTCAATAGAAGAACTTATTGAACTTAAAGATGAAATAATAGATTTACTGTCGAAAGCAAACTTCAATTTGAGGAAATGGTGTTCAAATTGCTGGCCGTTGCTAGACTCCTTGCCGGTGGATGTTCGCGAATATAACCCAGTAGATATTAATAATATATCTGAGGCTGAATTGCAAAAAATACTTGGGTTAAATTGGAACCCAGCCACCAACGAATTATTTTTAAAATTCAATGATTTATCCTTTAACAAAGCACCAACTAAACGAATCATACTTTCAGAATTGTCGAAAATTTTTGATCCATTAGGGATTGTTTCTCCAACTATAATCCAGCTTAAGGCAATATTTCAGGAAACCTGGTACAGTCGAATCGCGATAATTCGTAATTGCAAGGGACCAGCATTTTCTACGAATTATCGAGGTTTTCGAATTATCGAGGTTTCGATTTATCGAGATTAAAAAGAGAAAAATACTAATTAACGGGGCTTTTACATTTCAGTTGATTTTCATCTATTTTTTAACTTTATTAGAACATAATAACTGCATTTACATATATATTTACATCTTACATACTATTAATTTAATAGAAAAATAAAAACAGAAACATAAAATAATTACAAAGAGAAAGACTAAGGTTTAAAAAAGTTTGTAATTTTTGATTGCTTGAGGTTTTTTTCACCTATCTCTTCAATTGAATTTTCCAACTTTATTAAGCAATCAAAAACATTTTTTTGGACATCATGATTTGAAACATAATATCGAATTTGTTGAATGGCCGATTTAGCTTGTTTATTCGTTATAAGAATTTCTTCATCCGCGCTATCATCGTCATCACTTTCATTATTAATAACAGTAACTTCTTCCAAAATATCGTTGTCTGTCAACATACCGGATACAGCCACGTCATTATCAACAGTCACGTAATCATCGAAAAGACCAACATTTTCAGAGTTCTCAGATAAACGATTCTATTGATGATCTATATTCAATTGCTCGTCTTGAATTGATTTTTCGTTGCTATCTTTATTAAAACCGCAAGCACGGTAGCAGTTTTGAATACAAGCTGCGTTGACACTATTCCATGCTTTATAAGCAATTTGCATTGCCGTAAATAGCGTACATTTAAACTCTTTTTTGTCATCAATGCTATTAACCAGATTAATAACCATTTCCTTGCGGTATAATGATTTAAAAGTTTTTATAATATCCTGGTCCAGAGGCTGCAGTTTGGAAGTGGTGTTTGCTGGTAAAAACTTTATTTCTATGTGGCTTAGATCAGGGGACCCATTATGCGCCGTACAATTGTCCATGAATAGCAATATCTTTCGATTTGCACTTTTCATGGTGTCATTCAACATCTGAAGCCATTCGTTAAAAAGATCCATTGTCATCCACGCCTTTTTATTATGTCGGTAAAGCATTGGAAAGCTGCGAATGTTTTTGAAGCACCTTGGTTTTGCAGGCTTTCCAATTAATAGTGGTTCAAGTTTTTCGGTGCCATTCATGTTTACAACAAATAATAAGGTAACTCGTTCTTTACTATGCTTACCACCATGACATTTTTCATTTCTGAAGCAATAGGTTCGATCTGGCAAGCATTTATAAAACAAGCCAGTTTCATCTGCATTAAAGATGTCTTTAGCATCGTAATCTTTAATCAAATCATTCAACTTTTCTTTCCACCCTACACAAACTCCTTCATCAACAGTAGAACTTTGTGTCGATTTTTGAACTTTTCAAGCCAACCACTGCTCGCTTTAAAAGAAATTGATCTTCATTGCATTAGCAAAACACAAAGCCTTTTCGGTCAATAACTGGCCGCCAATAGAAACGTTGCTTTGCCGGCATTGTGTTAGCCACAAAAGTAGACACTTTTCTAAATCTGGATATTCAGATTGCTTTTGACGCTTTACTTGACTGAACGAAGATGCTCTCATAATAAATTCCATTTTTTTTGTAGAATTGATGTGAGTGTTGATGGTGCGATTTCAAATTGTTTCGCCACCTCCTTTTTTTTTTTTGCTCCATTGTCAATTGCCGCAATAATTTTTTGTTTTTGAGAAATTGTTAAGGTTTTATGCGTGCGTTTGTTTGGCATCTTGACGTTACAGCTTATTGTTTTGAATGAAAGAAGCACTAAGAAAAAACAAACAAAGTCAGTTAGCCGACATGAAGGCGACAAAATGGTAAACTGAATCCCGATTTGTTTTTTTTTTTTTTACGTTTTCATTACGAATTATAAGAGGTTTTAGAAATGAATTACGAATTATAAGAGGTTTTATGTTCATTGTATTCCAAATAAAAATACGAATTAACGAGGGGACCAAAACGTATGAAAGTTTTACGAATTATCGAAGTTTTTTCAAGGGACCAGCAGTTTGTTACGAATTATAGAGGTTTTCGATTTATCGAGGTACGAATTATCGAGATTCGACTGTATCATACTCTAAATTGGGACGACGAACTTCCTGAAGCTTTATGTACTCGGTGGCATATCTACATGCAAGACCTACGCATCAGCAATTGCCTGCGTTGCGGTTGTATATAGCCAAATTTCAACGGACGATGGATATATTGTCAGATTACTTGCTTCACGTACACGAGTGGCCCCTTTGAAACTCATATCGATCGCACGTCTGGAACTAAACACTGCAGTATTGGCAATAAGATTGCTGAATCTCGTCAAATCAGCCCTTACCATACCCATCTCCGGGATACATTGTTGGACGGATTCAGAGATCGTGCTTCATTGGCTAGCTTCTCCACCGAGGAAATGGACAACGTTTGTTTGCAACAGAACGGCTGAGATTCTTGACACTTGCGCCAGAAATGTTTGACATCACGTGCGCTCGCAAGATAACCCGGCAGATTGTGCTTCGCGCGGACTTTCTGCATCAAATCTTATAACACATGATCTTTGGTGGTCAGGACCTCGCTGGCTATGACAATCACAACACTTTTGGCCTAAATCGAAATTAGACGGAGTAAACCCTTCAGATGCTTCTATTCTCAGGGAAACGAAAAGGAAATATGTACACATAGCAACGCTGAAAACAAACGGGTTTGTGGAACTGATTGAGAGACTATCATCTTGGACTCGACTGATACGAACCGTAGCCTTCTGTCTGCGTTTTATTAACATCTGTCGCAAATGCCATAACTATACGCAACAATCGTCATTTTTAACATCATGTGAAATGAAAATGGCCAGATCTTCAATTCTACGCATTGTTCAAAAAACAGAATTCGCATCAGATTATAAATCGTTGACGGAGGGCCATCAGTTGAAAACTAAGTCTAAACTTATAAGACTACTACCGTTTATTGATGACTCAGGACTATTGCGTGTGGGTGGTCGCATTCATCACTCTTTTGTCAACGTTGACGTTAAACATCCAATTATTCTGCCAAAGACGTCACCTATATCACTGCTTCTTATTCGACATATTCATGAAGTCCATCTTCATTCTGGAGTAGAGTCTACATTCGTGTTCACGCGCCAACAGTATTGGATTCTCATCGCGCGAAATATTATTGGAAGTGTTGTTCACCGATGTAAAAAATGCTTTATTTTGAGGCAAGCTTCAGGCCTACCAGTTATGGCCAACTTGCCTTCACAACGAGTTCAACCATATCGAGCTTTTCTTCATTGCGACCTCGACTATGCGGGTCCATTGACTATAAAAGAGACCAAGGGACGAAATCCAAAACACAGCAAGGCATATTTTGCAATTTTTGTGTGCTTATCACAACGAATTGGTGAGTGATTTATCGACTAATACATTTATTGCTGCGCTTCACGGTTTCAGCAGCATTCGTGGAAAACCGACTGATAAGTATTTTGACAACGGCACCACATTCCATGGCAGTAAGCGAGCACTAAATGAGTTTCAACAACTGGCATTAAAGCAGGCAAAGGATGAACACATTGCAAATATAATATCAGCAGAAGGTATTACATGGCACTTCATACCACCTTCTTCACCACATTTTGGTGGTATTTGGGAAGCTGGTGTGAAATCATCGCGATATTGGCAGTAACATATTGACATTTGAAGAGTATCAAACACTTCTAACACAAATCAGTGCTGTGTTGAACTCTCGGCCCATCTGCGCCGCTGGAGACGATCAATTGGACCCGCTGACCCCTGCACATTTTTTGATTGGAGAAGCCTACTCTAATATACCCGAGCCATCGTTATTAGATACGAATCCAAATCGACTGCTGCGCTGGAAACAGATACAAGCGAAAGTACAAGGTTTTTGGAAACGTTGGCACATGGAATACCTTACTTCTCTACAACAGCGGACAAAATGGCAAACTGATTCACCAAATGTAACTCCAGGTGGTCTTGTTGTTTTGAAAGAACCGAACCTACCACCATCCCGATGGGTAATTGGACGTATTGAAAAAGTGTTTCCAGGTGACGACAACAAGGTTCGAGTTGTATCAATTAAAACTGCCCAAGTAATTCTTAAACGGCCAGTTGCAAAGCTTGCCGTATTACCATTGTGCTGAAAAATGGTTCAGGGGGGGCGGTATGTTTAGGAACGCTGTTTTTTTTTGGTTTATGTTTTCGTTTCTTTTCTTTGGTTTATATTCGTAGTCTAAGTTGTAATATGTTAGATCACATAAAGCTTTCAATAGCATTAAGCTTTAATTGAGCTTTCATGTTTTTGTTTCTTGATTGCTACTTTTTCTGTTCGTTTTAAGTTTGCTTTGCTTAAGATCACGTGATTTTTGTTAGTTCCATTATGTTCAAGGTCACGTGAAGGTGCTTTAATTGATGTGAAGAAAAAATAAGAATACAGTCCACAGTCGACTATGAGTTTTGTTTTGGTCTTATTATTTAAACAAATTCATTTTGTAACATCAATAATAGTACTAATCTTAACTAAACTGAAAACTAATACATAGAATAATGCGTCAACTTTGACCTTCGTCTTTTCACAGATTTTAGAACTTATATTTGTTCAAAGAGTTCATCTTTCATGTTCCGCTTATGTGGCATCATAATTATTCCACCAAACGAAAATAGTCGTTCAACAGGAGCAAAACTTGCTAAGCAAGTATTGTATTTAAGGAAGAGTTTTTTTTCATTTGGAAACTTGTCCAAGAATTCTCCACATTTTAAATATTGTAGTGTTTCCAGGTCTATTGTAGTATTGGCCATAACACTGTCTGCTGAAGAATGAGACTCTTCAAGAAACATATAATAGGATTTAGTCTTTTCCTTTTTGTCATTAGAGTTAGTTTGTTGGGAGCTCTTGTCATCTTCTTGTTCGTCTTTTATTTCTCTCACTTCTGAAACATTTTTTTTTTTTTTGAAAAAGGAATAAGATATGGATGCTATTATGCCATCTTTTGCTTTTGGTTTCTCTAATTTATAAAATCTGTCAAAACGGCTATTGAGACTTTCATGAGTAACCTGTATCAATACACCACAATATTTAAGGTTACCCATTTACAAACTTCTTAGAATTCTTTGCATTCTCATTAGCTCTGGCATAAGACACCCATAGTAAGTATTTTTGTGGCCTTCCAAACTTCTGATGGCATCAGCAATAGGCTTTGAACAGCTTATGTATTCATTAAGAAATTAGATTTTAGTTTCTTTAAAAATTGCTAATCCAAGTTTCCTTAAAGTATCATTAAGGGTATTCTTTATAGCAAGCAGATCTTGAAGGGAATTATAGTATGAATTCCATCGTGTTGGACATGGAGAAGTAGGAGATTTTCCAGTTAATTCTGAATAGATTTCACAGGCTTTAGGAGACCTTGAACACAGATTCCAAACTGCTTGACATTTTGCCATGGCTGCATCATAAAGTTTTTTGTATGAATTACTTTGATATCTAGCCTTATCCATATCTCTGGAAACTATTAAATGCAATGTGTGTGTAGCACACCTTTCATGATTAGGCAGTTGGAGCTCATCAAATTCTTCAGGTGGCTCCGGAAATTGTATTAGAACATTTATATACACACAAACTGCATGTTGTTGTTGTGAAAGTTTCTGCAGCAGAAAAAGATAAGATCTGTGTCGACTCGCTATCTCACTCTCTCTCTCGCTCCGACTCTTTAAACTCCCGTTAAACAACAACAATGAAATTACACTTTTTCTTTTCACTTATTTCGTTTTGCTTTTTCGCAAACACACATTTTGAGAGATTTTACAAATGCTAGATATTTATAAAAAGCATTTCAAATAAAATATGAAACGCATTTTGAAAAAAAGCATTTGAAATGCAAAATAAAAATATGTATTTTGCATTTTAAATAACTGCATTTCAAATAATTCACATCTCTCCCAATTAAACCGTTGTTATGGAATTTGTAAACGAAAAATTCCAATTTTGTATTATAGTTTCCGAATTCCTTGAAACTAGGGACGGCTAGCTTTTCGTTTATTACAATTGTATGTTACAAAGTTCTTCCTCCATTTAGGATCACATAGTCCTAGATTTATTAATAAGTGTGTGGCAACCGTGTCGATTATGAAATTTAAGTATTCGATTTTTGTTTTAATTTTTATATATGGTCGCTTCCGAGGCTGGTAAATGAAATTTTTTTGGGTCATCCATTATTTTTGTGTTCAAAAAAGTGGTTTTTTTTATCGCCGGAAGCGACTACTTTTGCCCATCTCTCTGGTAATTTTCGGATACCATCTCTAAAAAATAAGTCCTCTCTGGCCTCGATCCAATCATTGAGCTATTTTTTGATTTCTTCAAAAGGCCCGAACCGGTGACCCCTCAAATCGTTTTGCATCCGTCGAAAATGCCAGTAGTCGGAAGGACCAAGGTCTGGAAAATACGGCGGGTGGGTTAAGACCTTCCATTTCAGCGTTCCAGATAATTTTTTACCGTTACAGCTACGTGGGGCCGAGCGTTGTCATGTTGCAAAATCACTTTGTCATGCCGTTCGGCCGTTTCTGGCAGTTTTTCACGCAATGCACGGCTCAAACGCATTAGTTGTAGTCGATAACGTTCCGCATTAATGGTTTCGTTTTGTTTTAGTAGTTCATAATATACCACACCCGTCTGGTCCCACCATATGCAGAGCATGACCTTTGAACCATGGATGTTTTGCTTTGGCGTCGATGTAGACAATGACGGAACGGGTTCACCAGGCTTGGCATAGTATTTTTTTCTTCTTGAGGTTATCGTAGTATATCCATTTTTCGTCTCCAGTCACGACCCGGTGCAAAAATCCCTTCCTATGAAGTCTTTCAAGAGGCAGTTCCGAAGCGAAAAATCGCCTTTCGAGATCTCTCGGCTTCAACTCGTACGGCACCCAATATCCTTGCTTTTGAATAAATCCCAATTGTTTTAGCTGAACGGAAATTGTTTGCCGAGTCGTTCCCAATGATTTTACGAGTTCAGTTTGGGTTTGGAATGGATCTTGGTCCAGTAAAGCCTCCAATTCCTCATCTTCAAACTTTTTGGGTTGGCCAGGACGTTCTTTGTCTTCGACACTAAAATCACAACTCTTGAAGCGTCGACACCACTCTCTGCATGACTTATCGGTCAGAGCAGATTCACCATAAACTTCCTCAAGCATTCGTTGGGCTTCAGCTGCACTTTTCTTCCCATTAAAAAGAAAATCAAAACTTCCCGCAAATCCTGTTTATTTAACACACATCTGGACATTTTCGAAGAGGCAAAAAACAGTGTTGTTGTCAGAAACAGACGCTGATGCACATTAATTATTGTTGACAGATGTCAAACCTTTCCAATGGAATAGGTAAACGCTTCCAAAATCTGTCACAACTTGCAGGTGGAGCCATCTTTTGAAAACGGACCGAACTAATTTGTATTCCCAATATTACCATTGTTATGGTTTTTTGAATTATTACCATTATTACGGTTGTATTGCCCACTACTATAATAGTTGTTATTTGAATTATTCTATTGGCATTATTATTGTTATTTCCGTTTCGGTTTTGATTGCCATTATTACTATCGTTATTATTACAATATTATTATGATTGTTACTTACGGTTACTTTTATATTGAAAATTAGGAAAATAATTTTGACCGCGATAATTATTGTACTGATTTGATTAATTGAATTATTATTTTACTTGTTGTTACCCTTAGCATTGTTATTTTGTTCGTTTGCACGTTCGAGCATAGCAAGTTTCAGCACTTTATTGGGAATCCTATCTGGCCCTGGTGCCTTCGATGCCTTAAGTGTCTTCGCCAATTCTAACACCTCCGTCGTTTGAACACCCGTGACTTCTCCGCTGTGGTTTGAGTCGGTATAGCTCAGGATACTTCTCTCATAGCGCGGGAACAGTGTTGTAACAATCCTTCGTAGCAATTTAGGGCAAGTTGGCTGCTTTGAATTGCCACCTTTCAGCTTTGTGGTGACAACTTTGTAACCTAACCCTCATGGATCGGCTTCTGCCGATTCACACAGCTCGGCAAAGCAAGTTTTTTTGCTGTCGCGTATAGCATGTTTAAGCTGACGCCGCTTCAATCTAAACTGCTCCTGTAGAAGGCTTCTAAGTTCATCATTCCTACACCGTTGATATACCCGGCGTGCATGGTGACATTGGGAACGGAGGTCTGCAATATCCTGATTCCACCAGTAAACAGGCTTTCGTCTATTTGTCCCAAATTTACGTACCATAGAGGCATCACATGACATAGTCTGTGCTACATTCTCGGCGAAAATATTCGCAGGCACCACCGGTAGGGTGCAGTCGTTCCAGACGTATGTGAAGGCCTCCTGATCATACGTATGTTGCTTCCAACCACCAAAAACACTTGATTTGCGAGTATCAGTGCCAGAGCGTCTATGTGTGTCGAGATCAATGGTAATAGCATGATGGTCACTATGCGTATATGTCTTGCTGACTCGCCAAGAGGATTTCCGCATGCGATTACAATCCATGAAACATAGGTCTATTATGGACCCTCTGGAACCCTGCTGGAATGTCTGCACTGTGGTGTTGTTTGCCACAAAAAGGTTCAACGACATGGCGTCCACTAATATACGGCCTCTACAATTTATCCTACTGCATCCCCGTGTTGTCGACCACGCATTGAAGTCCCCAGCGACTATAATGGGACTTTTCCCTCTAGCGTCCTGCACCAAGCTATCAATGACTCCTTCAAACTCGTGTATGTCCAGCCGGGGAGGAGTATAGCAGCTGTATACATGAGTTCCAGCAAAGTTTGCTCGCACGTAGAACTGGTCTGCTTTCACATGCATTCCCAACGGCATATCTGGACCGCAAATCCAAACTGCTGAAGTGCTAGTCGCATCAGGTAGCCATTGTTGGCCATCAAAATTTCTGTATTGCTCACTAAGTATAGCAATATCGACCTTAGCATCCTTAACGTGCTGCACAAGAAGATCCTGCGCAACCACACAATGATTGAGGTTTAATTGTAGTACTCTCATTATTTGCGCTTCTTCACAGCTGCCTTATAAACACGACATTCCGTGCTGCGTGCATCGTGTTTTTCTGAGCAAAACATGTACTTCGTGGATCCTATACAATTCCTCGCTAGGTCACCTTCCTCACCACATCTGTAGTACGATCGCGTTCGATCCACGTCATTTTTGCAGTTGCGCCCAATGTGACCATATTCGAGATATCTGAAGCATCTAGTCACCGGATCCTTGTCTGCCTGGCTGAGTCTGCATAAGACCCACCCGATTTTAATCTTCCCTACTTCCAAGACCTTTTTGGCATCAGCTGCTGGCAAGGATAGTTACTCTATTCTAATGCCTTATAGTATACATTCTTCTTCAACGCGGATAGTTCTATCACAAATAAACGCAAATAACACTCGCAATTGTCTTGGAGAATTAGTTTGTTTTACTTCATTTAAACATTCAGGCCATTCGTTGTCACACGATGCAATCCCCCGCGCGTGACATGCTTCCACAAAAGTAGGATACACTACTCCATTATAGAATCGTAAATCCTCAAAAGACAAAAGACGCACCACGAATATGTAGTAGAAGATATACAACATACATTCCAGAAATAACTTTCTATGCCCCACGTTGTTTAACAGTCCACTTTTTTGCTTTACCATCCCACACGAAATGTTCTGGAATTTCAATATACAGAAATTCATTTGCAGAAGCAACGTTTGTGTTCAATTCAAAGAATGCTAATAATTTGGTTCTTGGAGGATTAGCTACGGCCTGTTCCACAATTCCTTCTCTAAAGTAAGTATTTTACCTTCCAGGCAAGTGGCAATCAAGCCGAACAATTGTATGAGACTGGTAATGCATTGGGAATTCAAATGTTCCTTAAGCAGCCTCAGTGGAACCAACAAATCTACCATTTAAGAAATTTCGGATTTCATCTATCACGATTCCATACGGCCCAACATTCTTAACACCAAATATATATAAAGTCGCACAACTATACCCTTTTTGAACAAACTTGTAAATGTATTTGAGACTCTTAACAGTCGTACAAACTTCAACACTCAAATGACAATTGAACTTATCTAAAAGATACAGATTAAATGGGACCACAAATCTATTTTCAACACTATACCCACGAACTTCAACAGAAACATCATACTCACGACGTCTATATACTGGATAACCATTCACACTATCATGAGTATGTTCTGAGAAATCTTTAGGTACATATTTAGAACATTTTCCGTCTCGAATTTCAGAAGAAAGAGTTTTATCAATGATTTACATACTATCAACTCTATCATCATTTTCCAAAGTCAACAAAATTTGTGCATGACAGAGACCACGTTTTTGAAATTCAATTATGTAAATAATAGTATCAGCTTTACCGAATATCTGGTTGATCAGTTCATTCAATATAATTTTGAAAACGCGAACAACAATATCAGGTCGAAAGTGAGCCTTAGCCCCATTTAAGGTTTCGATAATTTCGGGCCAATTTGGATTACATGTCATAGTTATGAATAGAGAAGGTTTTCTCTTTCGCAGTACAATATACATAGAATCTAAGTACTTCTGAAACATATTTCGTGAAGAACCTATGAATGTGAAAGGCAAAATTACTTTATGACCATCTCTAGAATCATTACCATTTGCATTTTGATTTTTAAAATCACTTAAGTTATTATAAAGGTCAGCACGTAGAGCAGCCTGATTTTGTTTAATTTGGTACTTTCAATTCGAACGTACATTTCAACGATCCATTGAAGAAATAGTTTTTGGGACTAAAATCATCACGAATAGCAAGACGACAACATGTAGGTATACTGTAACATAATAACCTTACTTCGAGGAGCATGAGAATTAGTAATAGGAGCAATGTTATGTGACATATTTACATGCCAACCGGAATCACCATTAGGAAACAACAAAGGATATGCCAACGGATCTAATGAAGAGTCCAAAAGAGAAACATTTTGAAGTTCTCCTGAATGTTTCGGAAAAACAAGCATACCTCTCAAAAGGCGATTCACCGTCATCGCTTCTAAAAATAGCTGCAACATCAGTCTGAATAGCATCTTTGCATCGACGAAGATCACACTTTTTATTCACCTTAATCATCATACAAACAATAGCAGTTGTATTTTCAGGACGATGACAATATTTAGCCATTAACCTAAACGAACGTACAAACTCATTTACACGATCTAACTCATTAGATAATTCATACAAATTAAACAAAGTATTGTTTATTTAAATTTAAAAAGATATATATATCATAACAGCTTGATGAGCTTAATGTTTATTAGCGCAATGCGCTTCTTATATTTTCAGCACTATGTGCTTGTTTCAGTGCTAAATTGTAACTAAACTTAACTTACTTCAGCTTCATTAGGGTGAAGCTGGTCTACGTGACAGATAAAACTGCCAGCGGAAAGGGAACGAAGAGAACGTTTGAGTTGAGAAAGAGCATCTTTGGATTGGAGAAGAGTATCTTTGGATTGGAAAAGAGAATCTTTGAATTGAGTACTGTCAGCGGAAAGGGTTGCTATGGCTTATGCTGGGAAAGGGACTTATGCAAAGTTTCTGGATATTGCATCCGCCAAATAGTGTGGGAAGCGGACATTGCGTCAACGAAAATATTGAGGGAATAATGATCATAGCAACATGGGAATAATGATCAAGATCATTATTATAATGTTATTAGAGAGATAAAAGATTTTCTCAACTTCTCCCTCCGAAATATTAATCGTCCTCGATTGATTCTAGAAGTATGGGATATGGTTGAGACGTCTTTGTGTTGCAACGTGTTGCAGCGGTTTGGAGTGAATATGGGATTTTGTAAGATAATTTCAGTTTTGGATTTTGTGAATTTGTGTTTTAGGAATATGATTTGGATTGAAGTCAGAATGATGGTCGGCAGACCAAGTAATGCAAACGTGTTAGATTTAGCCAGTAGGTTGTGGGGAGTTTATTTTTTCTATATTCTTAACGTTAAGTTCTTTGATTAGTTGAAGTGGTAAAATTTCTTCAAAATTGGATTGGTTGTGGGATAACTGTAGCATAGCGGGAAGTTGTTTTACATTTGAAATTTCGTAAGAATTAAATATTTCATTTGTTATAACTAGTGTATCATTACTTAATATAACAAGGAATGTCCCATTTAGGGTTTTAACTTCATGGTTAATTGTTACATTGCCATCAAATTTGATCAATAAAATTAATTCATTAATTCTTTCAATATCTTTAATGTGTTCATTGTTTGTGTAATTACATTCATGGGGTTTATTTTTTATTAGATTTGAAATACAATTATCATTTGAAATTTTTTCAATAACTGTGTTTAAGCAAATTTCTACGTTATTTAATATTGTTTTACAATCTTTTTTAATTCCATATATTTCTTTTTTGCCAATTTATACTTTTTTTAAAAAATTTATTTTTGTAATTCTTTTTCCCCATTTTTAATGGTTTTATAATAATTTTGTTACAGTTTTCATTTAAAGTTTTCGGTATTGATATTTCATAGATTATTAAATTTTTATTAAAGGCAATTTTTATGCTTGCAATATTTAATGACTCTTCAATATTACTATACGGTAATTCATCATCTTTTAGTATATTTTTTACAATTTTAATATTATAATGAAATATACCTTTGATAGATGAAAAGCATATTTTAAATTATTTATGTCTTCTTTTAGTAAATCAATTTTGAGTTTGCAATATGAAATTAATACCGTTTGAACATTTTCATCATTTTTAAATGATCTTGTAATATCATTATTTATTTTGGTTATATTATTTATTCGTTCTATTAGTATTTTATTTATAACTTATTATTGGTTATTATTACTTATTACTTTATTGACAGTATTAGTAAGTCGTCATGGTCAGGACTACCAGCAGTCCATTTCCAAGTCGAACCTATTGCAATTATGGATCTTTTATATTAGGAGTTAAGTTATCTATGGAATTTCTTGAATAAGGAAAGGACGTAAGGTGTGGGAGTTACTTATTATATTTATCAAGTTAGTTTCTATATTGTTAAGTATTATAATGTATTCGGCCAGATTTATTATACCAATGTAGTATTTTGAAAGTTCCGGTTTGAAT
The DNA here is from genome assembly GCA_037043295.1 of Amiota minor. Taxonomy (NCBI): domain Eukaryota; kingdom Metazoa; phylum Arthropoda; class Insecta; order Diptera; family Drosophilidae; genus Amiota; species Amiota minor. The sequence continues at coordinate 75,499 of JBAMAW010000456.1, forward strand.
TTTTGCGAATCCGAATCATTTTTCTTCTTGATATCTTTTGGATAATTTGATGCCTAATCGTTTGTTTCGTTTTACAAATATTTTGTCGCCAGAGTTGTGTGTTACGGGTTCTTTCCTATTAGTATTGTGGTAATTTATAACTTTTTCCTGTTTAATTTTTAATTTCTCGTAATTTCCCTATCTAGTTTTTTTGTATTCTACCGATCCGATCGACTAGTTTCTTTTGTGTAGTAGAGTGATTTGAATGATTGTATTCATAAGAAGGGGCAGTGAAAATTTGCATATTTAACTCGTTTTCGAATATAAATTTAAGTGATTGTAAATTAAAGGATTTTTCCTTGTCGAAACCATGGATTTGGGTACACCAAAATAAAAAATGATTTCTGATAGGGGTTTGCGGATATTTTCTATACTTTTCCCATCTATGGGCTTTACGACTGCGAGTTTAGTAAATTCTATTGAAGTCAGGAATTTGCAATTTCCTGTTGCGAAAACATCGATATGGACGATATGTGGGAATTGGAGTCTTTCCAAGATTCCTCATTTTTTATGTCTTTAGTCTGAATTTGTGTGAAGAGAACTTTGCAGTTTGAAAAATGCGAAGGGTAAATTGATTGTATTGTTAACATGATGGATTCTTCGGTTTTGATACAATTAGTGACAGATGGATCAAATATTTTTTTAAGACTTTTGTAAGGACTTCAGTTGAATATCTAGGTTGGATGATGGTGTGACGGTGATAGGTTGGAAACACTATCTCGAACTGATAGTGCGAAATATTGCCGACTTGTAAAAATATTTGGTTTTTAAAGACGTTTATGGGTAATTCGCTACAGAATATTTAATTTCCTGGCGAACTGTTACTACTGTGTACGGTGGATGTTAAAGAATTAATATTGGCTATCGGAAGTCATGAAAGGAAATCTGCTACGACATTTTTGTTTCCAGGCTTATAAATCAACTCATGATTGTATTCTTCGAGTTGAGCATTAGCCTTTTTATTACAAAGTGCGAAAGTAAGTGGTTGATGGCCAGTAAATATTTTAACCTTTCTAATCCGTACAGGAAACATCTTAAGGACCGAAAGGCCCAAATTGTTGCGATCATTTCTTTTTCATTTGCTGCAAAATGTTCTTCAGACTTGCCAACTATCCGTGAAAGGAAAAAAATTGGTTTTCCTTCTTGAGAAAGGACTGCTCTAAGGGCATAATTAGAAGCGTCCGTTGTTAATTCGAAAGGTTTATCGAAATTGGGATAATAGAGAATAACATCTTTTGAAACTAAGCAATTGTGTAATTGCTTAAATGCATTATCTTGTTATTCGTTAAGGTTATGTTTTTTTTTTTTTTTTTTTTGAAAAAGTTTTAGGAGTACGACTCATTTCTCCTCGTAATACTTCCGTTAATGGTTTTGCAATTTGAGCACAGCCTTGAATAAATTTGCGATAATGCCCTGTTGCTCCTAGAAAGGAACGAAGATCATGTAATGTTTTAGGTTTAGGAAATTTGGCAATAGCTTCAACTTTTTGGGGATTGGTACGTATACCATTTTGATTGACGACAATGCCAAGAAACTCAATTTCTTCTTTGATGAAATCGCATTTGTCAAGTTGAATTTTTAGGTTTGCCTTCAAGGGTAAAGACGATTTGAAAGTTTTCCAAATGTTCTTGGAGTGTTTTTGCGAATATGATGATATCGTCGATGTAAACGTAACATGTTATCCGATATGTTCGCGAAGTATATCGTCAAACGCACGCTGGAAAATTAAAGGTGCATTTCTACGACCGAAAGGGAGTCGTGTAAATTCATATTTTCCTTTATTCATAGAGAAAGCTGTCTTTTCAATATCAGATTCTTCGAGGGCTCTTTGATGGAAACCCCTCTTCAGATCAATAATAGAGAAATATTTATTTGACCCTAAGTTAGTCAAAATTGTATTCACATCCGGAATTGGATATTTATCATGTATGGTATCTTCATTAGTCGATGACCATACGGATTTTTTTTGTTCCTGAAGCATCTGCTTTTTTTTTGGAACTACCCAGAATTATATAAAAAGGAACGTATGATACCGTCTTGAAGTAATTCTTCCACTTCTTTATCTTTTTCGGATTTAAGAGCCATTGGTTATGGATATAGAATAGAATAGATTGGTCGTTCGCTTTCCGCTTTTACATTTGTGACAAATGTTAAACTATTATCTGGGTCAGAGAAAAGTGTTGTACAGGAATAGATGATTTTCCTAAAAGCCTTTTCGTTTTCTGGTGTCATATGATTTATTCGGAGTTTTATGTAAGCGACTGATTCGATCTCTATTTGTTCAAGTGGATATTGATACTTTTGGAGTAGTGTAAAATAGTTGTATTCTGTATAAATTACAGCTTTGAGAGTTTTAAGTGTGTCGTTTCCGATGATGCCATCGAAAGTTTGCAGACCGGGTATTAGGGAAAATTTGAGTACATTTATTTCTTCATTAAAAACTTTAATGTTAGCATGTGATTATGATTGTCCTGCTACAGAATTAACGTGGAACACTGTTTCGTTTGGGATTGGTTTCTTTAAAAATTCAGGTTTTACGTAATTTTTATTTGATCCAAAAGAAATTTAAGCACTTTCCCGTTCTTCATTCTGAATGGGTAAGACGGAAGAGTGGAGGATATAGTTGATCTGGGTAGGTTTGTTCGTGATAAGGTTGCTCATCATAATGCATTATTGCTTCAGTGTTGAATACCCTTTGTAGTTTATTCGGTTGTTTTACCGACATTGAATGCGTTATTTTGAAAGTATTTGGGTTAGGCCTATTGTTGCTACTGACTTACTGGCATCAGAGCTCGAATCACCGAACGAGTGTTGCTATTTTTCCATTTTTGTAAAACTGAGCACGACCACGCTTCGATTCGCAAAGGCTACACAAAACTACAACTAATGACGGGAATTGGCTATTTTTTGAACTTCGACTTCAGGCATACTAGAAAAATGTGCTGCACGATGGTCCTCGAAATCGTGATGAGCATGAGGTTCGAAATTTCTAGATGGCAGATTTGTCGGTTCGAATGCATTATCAGTCTGATAGAATTGTTTGGCCTGGTTGCCACCTGCCTGGAAGGCAGAATGCTGTGCTTTAGAAAGGGAGATGATGGAACGGGCCGTAGCGATTCTTGCGTAGAACATTTTTATAACCGCACTCTTTGTCTTGACTACAATCGGTGGTTGTTGTCGACTGAATACTCTGGCATAAACTGAGTATTCCAGAACGATTCCGTGTGGGATGGTATAGTAATTAAGTGGACTATCACTGTCCAACAGTGGGGTAGAGAAAAGTGATAAGTGTGAAGATATGTCTTAATAGGCTTCATGGTCAGCAACGTTATTTTATAGACCGAAGTGTACTGGTGGCGACATACAGTTCTCCGTAATCATGACCACTGGCCGTCTCAACGTATTTCCTAACAGCTTGCGCAGCGTTTGTCCTTGGGATGCATTTATAGTCATCGAAAAGCAGCTGGATTGAGTGGATGCACTGAGTTCTTATGAGCTGGTGATCGGTCGCAGGGTCACACAATGTGTTCAAATGACCAATTCGCAACTCATTACGCGGTGTCACCTGGTGACAGCGCGTATTGAGTTGCGAATTGGTCATTTGAACTCATTGTGTGAGGCTGCGACCGTTCACCAGCTCATAAGAACTCAGTGCATCCACTCATTCCAGCTGCTTTTCGATGACTATAAATGCATCCCAAGGACAAACGCTGCGCTAGCTGTTAGGAATTTCGTTGAGACGGCCTGTGGTCATGATTACGGAGAACTGTATGTCGCCACCAGTAGACGTTCGGTTATAAAATTACGTTCTGATTGTAGTCTATAAGAAAATCTTCACTCTTATCACTTTTCTCTACCCCACTGTTAGACAATAATAGTCCACTTATTTACTTTACCATCCCACACGAAATGTTCTGGAATTTCAATATACAGAAATTCATTTACAAAAGCAACGTTTGTATTCAATTCAAAGAATGCTTATAAATTTGTTCTAGGAAGATTAGCTACGGCATGTTCCACATTTCCTTTTCTAAAGTAAGTATTTTGCCTTCCAGGCAGGTGGCAACCAGGCCAAACAATTCTATGAGACTGATAATGCATTGGAACCAACAAATCTACCATTTAAAATTTCGAACCTCATCTATCACGATTTCGTTACCATCGTGCAGCACATTTTTCTAGTAGCCTAAAGTCAAAGTTCAAAAAAAGCCAATTCCCGTCATTAGTTTTGTTTTGGTAGCCTTTGGAATCGAGCGTGTCGGTCAGTTTTACAAAAATGGAAAAATAGCAATATCGTTCGGTGATTCGACTCTGATGTGTAATCAGTAACACAATAGGCCTAACCCAAATACTTTCAAAATAACGCATTCAATGTCGGTAAAACAACCGAATAAACTACAAAGGGTATTCAACACTGAAGCAATAATGCATTATGATGAGCAACCTTATCACGAACAAACCTACCCAGATCAACTATATCCTCCACTCTTCCGTCTTACCCATTCAGAATGAAGAACGGGAAAGTGCTTAAATTTCTTTTGGATCAAATAAAAATTACGTAAAACCTGAATTTTTAAAGAAACCAATCCCAAACGAAACAGTGTTCCACGTTAATTCTGTAGCAGGACAATCATAATCACATGCTAACATTAAAGTTTTTAATGAAGAAATAAATGTACTCAAATTTTCCCTAATACCCGGTCTGCAAACTTTCGATGGCATCATCGGAAACGACACACTTAAAACTCTCAAAGCTGTAATTTATACAGAATACAACTATTTTACACTACTCCAAAAGTATCAATATCCACTTGAACAAATAGAGATCGAATCAGTCGCTTACATAAAACTCCGAATAAATCATATGACACCAGAAAACGAAAAGGCTTTTAGGAAAATCATCTATTCCTGTACAACACTTTTCTCTGACCCAGATAATAGTTTAACATTTGTCACAAATGTAAAAGCGGAAAGCGAACGACCAATCTATTCTATTCTATATCCATAACCAATGGCTCTTAAATCCGAAAAAGATAAAGAAGTGGAAGAATTACTTCAAGACGGTATCATACGTTCCTTTTTATATAATTCTGGGTAGTTCCAAAAAAAAAGCAGATGCTTCAGGAACAAAAAAAATCCGTATGGTCATCGACTAATGAAGATACCATACATGATAAATATCCAATTCCGGATGTGAATACAATTTTGACTAACTTAGGGTCAAATAAATATTTCTCTATTATTGATCTGAAGAGGGGTTTCCATCAAAGAGCCCTCGAAGAATCTGATATTGAAAAGACAGCTTTCTCTATGAATAAAGGAAAATATGAATTTACACGACTCCCTTTCGGTCGTAGAAATGCACCTTTAATTTTCCAGCGTGCGTTTGACGATATACTTCGCGAACATATCGGATAACATGTTACGTTTACATCGACGATATCATCATATTCGCAAAAACACTCCAAGAACATTTGGAAAACTTTCAAATCGTCTTTACCCTTGAAGGCAAACCTAA
>JBAMAW010000457.1:0-59689 GCA_037043295.1 Amiota minor
TAATGAAGTCTATATGCGGCAACCAGAAGGATTCATCGACGTACACAATCCAAACAAGGTACTGAAGCTCAACAAAGCTATATACGGTCTAAAGCAATCATGGCGTGAGTGGAATCTTCTTCTGGATACTGTGCTAAAAGAAATGGGCTGTAAGGCGTCACCACTGAACCGTGTTTATACAAGAGAAACACAAATGGTAACGTATCATTAATTGCAATTTATGTTGATGACTTAATTATAGCGTGCAAAGACGACAGAGAGATGGTGGAGATCAAGAATTACGTAGGAAATATGTTTGATTTTATCGACAAAGGGCAAATACCATCTATACTAGGCATTAATGTAGAGCAAGATGGTAACCTAGGTGCAATATCCATAAGCCAAACGAGATACATAACTGATCTACCGCAATGGCATGGCATGATTCAGAGCAAACCGGCATCCACACCATTAGACATTGGTTTTAGCATTCGATACGATAGCTGTGTCACAACACGGACAAAAAACAATATCGTCAACACCCGCTCTCTAACTGAAGTAACGATCATCAGGTAAATGTATCCGTGGGTTTGTAGATGCTGATTGGGGCAACAACTCGTTCGATCGCAAGTCATATACTGGGTACGCATTCATGTTCGGAGGCAGTGCGTTTTCGTGGGAATCGAAAAAACTGGACTGCGTTCCATTAAGCAGTACGGAAGCAGAATACAGCGCACTTTTTACGCAAGCTGATGAGTGAGGTTAACGAGGAAACATCGAAATCCATGGAGATCAGCTGTGACATTATAATGTTCAACAACTGGCTAAGAATCCAGTGTACGACAATCGCAGCAAGCACATCGATATAAAGTACCACTTTATCCGGGATGCAGTAAAGCATCAAATAACACTGAATTATGTACCAACCAATGAGATGCATGCTGATATTTTGACAAAAAGTTTTCTTAAGAAAAAACATATAAAGTTTTTTATGATTTTAGGCTTATCGTAAACATGTATATTTGTAAATGGTGCATTTACGTTGAGGAGGAGTATTGAAAACCTCAAAGTATGGCAACGTACATGCATCATCATAGGATGACATCGCCGTAAACGTGTCATTCTCTTTCTGAGCTCAGCATTTATTCACACACTCAACTCATGCGCAGCTGTGCATTATAATAAAGAGAACTTATTATCCAACAGCAATAAAGCAAACATAAAAGTAAAAAAGTATCAAATTGGATCGAAGTTTTGGTGCTACCATATTGATAAGAAAATTATGAGCATTAAACTTAAAATGAATAACATACAGTGGATGCTTAATTCAAAATCACCTTTACCTCTACAGTGCTTTTGTACAAAGCCATGGTAAAACCAATTTAGACATATGGAATAGAGATGTGGGAATTGCTTTGCCCACAAACTTTAAAAAATTGCAGCGAGTGCAGTCAAAAACTTTAAGAATAAATATTGAAGTACAATTAAGTAACGTAAAGGAAATAAGTTAAGAGAATTGAAAAGTAAGAATTAATTTGCTATTTTCTTTATTCTAGCGAATTCTGCATAATAAATTAATATTCAACACAACGTTTTTCGGATCAGTTGACTTAGTGACTTGCCTATTCGCTTATGATTATTTTTCGTAGACAGGTTTACACCCCCCAACATTTATTCCGTTTCAGCCAGAAAAACGCTTCCGGTAAAAACATTTTTGGCGCCCAACGTGGGGCAGTGTAAATCTGTATATATCGTTAATTAAATAAGTGTCGATTTCTTTTGATTTTCATCGCATACGGCATTTAGTATACAAGTTAATGAACTAAAAATTAATAGGTTCAAATATCGACACATGCCGAAATGCAGACGCATAGTAAGCATTTCCTGTTGATAAATTTAAACGAAGAACTAGAGCTTCAAATGCAGACGCATGGTAAGCATTTCCTGTGGCAAGGTATTGCACTGCACAAGCAAGCTTGTGCAATAAATATTTGGTTTCTTGATTACTAATCATTTTATTGTATTAAAATTAAGTTTCGTTATTAAGTTCAAAAACTCATGTAATTTAGTCTATGCCCAGCAAGCAAAGTGAAAACATAAATAAAATTATTTATAAAAAATATTTTGTTTTTCCTTTCGTTAATATAAATTTACTTAACTGGCGCCCGAGCAGGGACCGCGTCGCGAAGGAAAAAAAAGTTAATAATAGATAACCCTTCTTGCGAGTGCGGTTATACCGAACTAAAAAGAAAAAAGGACTCTGCAATTTAATGCAATCCTTTTCGCGAGTTCGAAACAATTAATACCGAACCAAAAAGAAAAAAGGACTTTGCAATTTAATGCAATCCTTTTCGCGAGTTCGTAATAAATAAAAAAAAATTTGTTAAACAAATACAACGGAATAACTGCGCTGCCGCGCACAGATTCAACCCGACGAGGAAGGACGCCCCCTAGTAGTCTCATCCAGAGAAGGAACAGGAGCCAGATGGTACTGGCAGCGACTCGTCGTATGATTAAGCTTATGTAAGTTAGAAAATAATTTTAAGAAAAAAATTAATACAAAATAATAAAAAATACAACAGAGAAATTGTACAAATTAAAATTAATATTAATTCAATGAAAATAAAGTATAAATAAAAACCAATTGAAAAAAAAAACGAAAAGGAAAAATATTAAAATAAAAGTAAAGAAATATTTAAAAAAAAAAAAAAAGAGAACAATAAATAAATGAAATTAAAGTGAAAAAAAAGAGAAGAAGAAAAGATAAAAGAAATCAAAATTAAAGTAAAAAGAAAAAAAAGATAAATAAAAAAAAAGAAGAGATTATAAAGAAGTGGAAATCAAAACTAAATTGTTTAAAAAAGAAAAATTATTATTATTATATTATTATTAATATTATTATTATTATTTTAAATTCAATCGAAATATTTTATTTTTTTTTGTTGATAAAATTACAAATAAAAAGACGTGGAAATCAAAACTAAATTGTTTAAAAAAGAAAAATTATTATTATTATATTTTTATTAATATTATTATTATTTTAAATTCAATCGAAATATTTTATTTTTTTGTTGATAAAATAACAAATAATCGTGATGGCCAATCCCAATAATTTGATTAGACCAGCCATTATTACACCCCCTGTTGCACCATCCACCTCAACCCATCAAATAAACTTAGATAGTTTGCGACTACAATTGACTTCAATAATAACCGAAATTTTCAATACCCAAGGACAACAACTAATACAAAACCTACTGAATCCCATAACTGAGTTTACGAATGTGACAGACCAAACAATTAGACCAGAGCATAATAACCAGTTGCAGGATTAAGACAAAATACCTGACATAGTAAAATGCCTAAGAATGTTCTCCGGACAGACTTCAGAGTTTAGCTCTTGGAAAATTATGTGGATCGCATATTTTCTGTGTATGACCATATAAAAGGAACTCCAAAATATTTTGCGATCTTGAGCGTAGTAAGAGGGAAAATAATAGGCGATGCAGATGTCGTACTAGAATCGTACAGTACACCTCTTGACTGGAAAGCCATTTCCAGATGCCTAACTTTGCATTATGAGGACAAAAAAGATTTATCAACTTTGGAATACCAAATGACATGTCTGAATCAGGGAAACAGATCTATCCAGGAATATTATCAGGCAGTATATCAACATCTCTCACTTATACTGAATAAGATAGGTTGCATGGACTTAAGTCAAGAGTCAGTATCATTAATGACTCGAACCTATAGAGAGAAAGCCCTTGACACTTTCATTAGGGGATTGAGAGGAGATTTACCCAGGCTACTTGCCGTCAGGGAACCTATCGACTTGCCACAAGCATTACACTTATGTTTGAAATTAGAAAATCAAAATTTCCGCGAATAATGCAATACCCCAGCAAAGATTACCACCACCGATACCATCCCGAACTATTCGAAATAACGGTGCAAAGCCAACCACATTTTATCCTCAATTAGCTCACCTTCCCCAACGAACCAATTATAATTTCCAACCCAGACCAGTTCACAATCAAAGCAATCAACCTAGATTCGGTTTCAATAATAACTTGCAACCAAAACCTATTAATAATTTCAATTCTAATAACAACCCTCAATACATACAACGCCCACCAAATTTTGCACAAAGACAATATCCTCAACCGATGGAGGTCGACTCCAGTGGAATGAGTAGGAATGTGAACTATATGAATAGACCCTCGCAACCATTGCAACAAAATCAATTTGCTGTTAAAAGGCCAGCACCTAACACCCAACAATTCGTCCCACAGTACAAAATTCAACGTAATTTCCACGTAGATACAGACGCAACAAACACAGAACAATATGAACAAGACAAACTAACCGAACCGATAGCAGATCAAATTGACGAGGTATATTTTGAAGACGAACAAAATTTAGCAGATTACGTAGACGGACTAAACATAAACTATGAGGAAGACCAATTAAACGATTACAGTGACATTAATTTTTTAGACTGAACAACTCTTCGCTACCTTATTTCGGGTGTAGAACGAAGAGTAACAAGATTATTAAAATACTAATAGATACCGGCTCAAATAAGAATTACATTCGACCACAATTAGCACAAACTCTCATAGCGAATGAAAAACCCTTTTATGCCAACTCCGTTGGTGGCAAAATATCCATAACCCAGCATACGTTAGTAAACCTTTTCGGCGAAAGCCAATACAACATAAAATTTTTCATAATGCCGACACTTCCTTCAATCATTTGATGCAATCCTCGGAAATGACAGCCTAAAAGAACTTTCTGCAGTGATTGATATCAAAAACAATCTCATGACGATTTTGGGTAGGAAAAAGATAAAAATTAAACTTCACAAGATGTCAAACTCCATTCGAACAGACCATATGACAACAGAACAGGAGCAAAGGATCAGAGCCATTCTCCTAAAGCACAATAACTTATTTACCGAATCTAATGACAAATTGACTTTTATGACTAGAGTACAGGCTGACATTAGGACAACTACGGACACTCCAGTTTACTCAAAATACTACCCATACCCAATGTCACTCAAGGCAGAATTAGAGAATCAGGTCGAAGAACTGCTAGCAAACGGAATAATCCGACCTTCACGATCCCTTACAACTCTCCAGTGTGGATCGTGCCTAAGAAACTGGACGCATCGGGAAAAAAGAAATTCAGAATGGTAATCGACTACAGGAAATTGAATTCGGTCACTGTTTCCGATAAATACCCGATCCCAGAAATAAATGAGGTACTAGCCCAACTTGGTGGAAACCAATTCTTCACGGTCTTAGACCTTAAAAGTGGCTTCCATCAAATTCGCCTAAAAGATTCAGATATCGAAAAAACGGCATTCTCAATCAACAACGGTAAATACGAGTTTACAAGACTACCGTTTGGGTTAAAGAACGCCCCTTCTATCTTCCAAAGAGCCCTTGATGATATTTTACGTGAGCTCATAGGTAAGAGATGTTATGTTTATATCGATGACATAGTATTGGGACTATGCATTAATTTTAAAGGTTTTTTTCACCAAAAATGGGGCTTTATTTCGATTTCAAAATGGATTGATACATCATTCAAAGTACTGTCCGTCGCTAGCCACAACCTTTTCCCATCTTTCTTTCAATTTCCGGATTCCGTTTCTCCAAAATTCCGGCTTCTGGGCGGCTATGAATGAATCGATCCATTTTTTGGTCTCTTCATATGAAGAGAAGCGGTGTCCAGCCAGCTTACGCTGCATCTCCCGGAATAAGTGGTAATCCGAAGGAGCAATGTCTGGGCTGTACGGCGGGTGGGGTAGCACTTCCCAGTTGAGCGTCCCAAGGTATGTTTTGACGACCTGTGCAACATGCGGCCGAGCGTTGTCATGCTGCAAAATAACCTTGTCGTGTCTTTCGACCGTTTCCGGCCGTTTTTCAAGCAATGCTCGGCTCAAACGCATCAATTGACGTCGGTAGACTTCCCCAGAGATGGTTTCGTTGGGTTGGAGCAGCTCATAGTACACCACACCCTTCTGATCCCACCAAATACAGAGCATGAGCTTCGAACCATGAATATTCGGCTTGAACGTCGATGGCGCCGGTGGGCCGGGCTTGACATATGTTTTTTTACGCTTTGGGTTATCGTAATGGATCCACTTTTCGTCGCCAGTCACAATACGATGCAAAAAACCCTTCCGGCCAAGTCGTTCAAGCAGCAATTCGCACGTGAAAAATCGGCGTTCGACGTCTCTCGGCTTCAACTCGTATGGCACCCAATTACCTTGCTTTTGGATCATTCCCATCGCTTTGAGACGTCTGGAAATGGTTGCTTGGTCAACGTCCAACGTTTCGGCGAGCTCTTCTTGCGTTTGGCACGGGTCTTGGTCCAGCAATGCCTCCAATTCTGCGTCTTCGAACCTTTTGGGCTGGCCAGGTCGCTCCTTGTCCTCGGTATCAAAAACACCACTTTTGAAGCGTCAAAACCAGTACTCACAGGTTGAAATCGATGGAGTATGGTTCGGGTAGGCATCCAACAGCAATTGACGGGCTTGGGTGGTATTTTTCTTCAAATTGAAGCAAAAAAGCAAGGCTTCCCGCAAATTGCGTTTTGACGGCACGAAAGTTGACATACTCGGAGCACAAAAAAACTATGTTGTGTACACTTCAGCGAAATGACAGATACTGGTAAACAAAGCCTAATGACGAGGCTTTGACATGAATATAGTTACAGTATTGCCAGATGCGATACTGTTGTAAATAACGCCATCTGTGTGCAACCTTTAAAATTAATGCATAGTCCCAATAGTATTTGGGAAAAACCTTGATGAACATCTAGAGAACATAGAGAGAATATTCCAAACTTTGGAGAAAGCAAACGTCAAATGCCAACTTGACAAATGCGAATTTCTCAAAGAAGAGGTGGAATTTCTAGGTTTTATAATAACATCAAAAGGTATCAAAACTAATCCGAAGAAGGTTGAAGCTATAGTCAATTTTCCACCTCCAAGGGTCACTGAAAGAACTTCGTTTGTTCTTAGGTATGTCCGGCTACTACAGGCGCTTTATTCTTCAATACGCCAAAGTTGCGAAGCCACTTACGGCGATTTTGAGGGGGGGAGGATGGTAGACTATCAAAGAAACTATCCGATAAAAAACCAATAAACCTCGACAAAGAAGCTTTGGAGGCATTTAAAAAGCTAAAGAACGCGTTAACTTCAGAAGACATAGTACTTGCATATCCCACCTTCAATAAAGAATTCCATTTAACAACTGACGCTTCGAACTACACTATCGGCGCAGTACTCGAACAAGATAATAGACCCATTACATTCATTTCAAGAACACTCAAGGATGCAGAGGAAAACTATGCTGCCAATGAACGCGAAATGCTAGCATTCTGGGCATTAAAAAGCCTAAAAAATTACCTATACGGTAAAGCTAAAGTAAAAATATTTACAGACCATCAGCCACTAACTTATGCTTTGAGCAATAAAAATACGAATACAAAGTTAAAACGATGGAAAGCAGCACTTGAAGAATATAATTATGAATTGGTTTATAAACCTGGTGCAACAAATTTGGTTGCAGGCGCACTCTCTAGGATTCTGCAACATACTAATATAAACTCAGTCACCTCAACAGTACATAGCAACGAAAGCTCATCTCACAATTTAATACCTTGCGTAGAAGAATCTTCCTCTTGTACGGAGAAGAGTCCAACTATGAATTTAAGATACCTTTTCCAACTTTGCATAGGCATACAATAGTTAGACCAAACAGAAACATTTGAACCCATCGGTTATAAATGGTCTATTTACTTCAGAAGAAATAATGGGTAAGGTTCAGGAAACGTATCCAACTCACTTCAGCAACTATAAAGTTCGCTATACCCAGAAGCAGGTAGAGGACATATTAGACCAAGCGTCACAGGAAGAAATTATAATCAAAACACACAAAAGAGCACATCGCGGTGCACAAGAAAATAAAATTCAGATTTCAGAAAGATATTACTTCCCTAAAATGAATAAGAAAATCGGAAAAATAATTAAACAATGTCAAGTTTGCAAGGAACAGAAATACGATAGACACCCCAACAATCCCGAATTAAAACAGACACATATTCCACAATACCCTGGTCACATTATTCATATCGACATCTATTCCACCGAAGGGAAACTAGTGTTGACAGCAATAGACAAATTTTCAAAATACGCGCAGACACGTATTCTAAAATCTAAAGCAACAGAAGACATTAAACAACCCTTGCGTGAACTCTTATTTGCATATGGAGTTCCAAAAACAATAGTTATGGATAACGAGAAATCATTCAATTCCGCGACAATAAAATTTATGTTAAAAGATCAACTGGGAATAGAGATATTCGTAGCATCCCCATATAAAAGTACAGTAAACGGACAGATAGAACGCTTCCACTCGACTCTGACAGAAATACTTAGATGCTTAAAAACTGACAAAATTCACAATGAATTCAACGACTTGTTGGACAGAGCCGTACACGAATGCAATAACTCCGTACACTCAACGACAGGGAAAAAACCCATAGACATATTTTTTGGTAGAAATGTCAATGCAAAGCCTGAGGATGACGAGAAAATAATGGAAGAAAATATAGATAAATTAAAAGAAAAACAATCAGCCTCTTTAGAATACCATAATAAAAAACGAGAACCAATTAGACAATATCAACCAGGGGACGAAATTTTTGTAAGAATCAACAAAAGATTAGGATCCAAACTTTCAGCACAATTCAAAAAGGAAATAGTAAAAGAGGATAAAGGAACAACTATAGTAACCAAGTCAGGCAGAACAGTACACAAAAGCAATATTAAAAACGACATGTGACATTTACAGATTACTTGGACTAATCGTCCACATCACCGTTGCTGACGTACAACTGGTGAACTACTCGACCATGCATTTAGTGATCATAGAAAATGGACTCGGAAAAATTCAGGACGGAACCTTCAAGCTGGTACACATTATTAACCTACGGACTTTCCAGGAATTTTTAGACGCCACCACTACCTATACGGATGAACATCTACCTCGGACCAACTTTCTTAATCCCTTCTTAAAAAATGAAATACAACAAAAGTTGGAAATCATGCAAGACATAAAACCAATTTCAAACCCACGATCTAAACGATCAATTAACGCAATAGGCTCGGCATGGAAATATTTAGCTGGGACACCAGATCACGATGATTTGGAAACTATAATAAAAAATCTTTTCGAATTGAATCAAAATAACAATAGGCAAGTATTTATTAACGAAGCTCTTACTAAACAAATAAATAATTTGACTACTATCATAAACGAAATAAGAAATAATATCCACAAAAATGATTTCGTTAGTACAGAAATAGCATTAAGCATTCAAAATAGAATAAAAATTGTTAAGGAAGTATTAATAAACATTAAATACGCCATCCAATGGGCGAAAGAAAACATAAATAAGGAAAATATACCACTTCAAACGATAGAAGAAGCGTTGGAATTTGCATCCATTAATGTACTTTACAATAACGAAAATTTGCTTTATATTATTAAAATACCGCTAACAAATAAAGAAAATTTTAAAAATTTAATAATAAGACCAGTTAAGAAAAACAACACGATTGTACAACTAGATTATAAGCAACTTTTTGTAAACAATAACCAAATTTACGGAATAAGGGAAAATTGTAAAACAATAAACAATATCAAAATTTGTAAAAGAAACCAAATTCAGAATATTAGTAACGACACTTGCATACCGAAAGTCATAAATAGCCTTAATTCATCATGCTTATTCAGCAATGGGCACCACATTCAACCTCTAGAAGAAATTGAAGACGGCATCATTCTACTCAACGGTTTCAACGGTACCATAACCACGGACAAAGGAGAATTGCACATAACGGGAACTTTTCTAATAAAGTTCCACAACACGTCCATCCAAGTCAACAATCGTCTCTTCAGTAACCTCGAAGCCTCTCAAATGGAAGTAGTACCAGGAATAATACAACCAACACCAATGGAAAAGGGAAACTAGCATTGCTATCTCTAGAAGCATTGCATGAGATGAACATTCAGAATACTCGAACGATTCAGACCATCGAAACAACTACTATGGTAAATCGCTACATAACATATGGCACAATAACCATATGCGCAGCAGCCGTTGTAATCTTAAGGTTTCTATTGAACCGACGGCAGAAGATCATCTTTCGAGAAGCTGCACCTTTGCCAGTTCAACCACAAGTGCAACCAACTGTTCAACAACCAAACCCCGCAAACTACGAAGAGAACATCAGAATAAAAATCAATGATGTCCCATATTTTTAACGATCGCGGACGATCGATTTAAAGGTGGATGAGTTAATGAACTAAAAATTAAGAGGTTCAAATATCGACACATGCCGAAATGCAGACGCATAGTAAGCATTTCCTGTTGATAAATTTAAACGAAGAACTAGAGTTTCAAATGCAGACGCATGGTAAGCATTTCCTGTGGCAAGGTATTGCACTGCACAAGCAAGCTTGTGCAATAAATATTCTTGATTACTAATCATTTTATTGTATTAAAATTAAGTTTCGTTATTAAGTTCAAAAACTCATGTAATTTAGTCTGTGCCCAGCAAGCAAAGTGAAAACATAAATAAAATCATTTATAAAAAATATTTTGTTTTTCCTTTCGTTAATATAAATTTATTTAACTTACATAACTAATAGATAAGTGCCATGCCTTAACTGTTTGCTGCCTTCGCATAAGGCAGTTGGCATGCATAACTAATACATAAGTGCCGTTGTTGTTGTTGCTGTTGGTTTTGGCTCGCTTGCTTGCATATTAATATTTCGGGTTGAGCAAGCTGTCGCATAGACTTGCACTTTTCGTTTTCTTTGCTCTTCTTTCTTCATTTCTGCCACTGATTGATTTGTTGTTGGTCTTTCGTTTTCGGTATAATCGGCTTGTAGTTGGTAGAACTCAAAGGTAATCCATAAAATCAGTAGACTACTGCCGGTTAATGTACATCTTTTGTTGCAAAACTACATCACCATTAGAAAATTTGTCGTGAAGCAAAAAGAGTTCATCTCCCGGCCCTGATAAAAAGAAGCAGCAGTTCCACAGTGAAGCGGTCTAGGTCCCATCTTATATGTACTATATACGTCCGATATGCCAACGGCAAGCCATACATTGACTTCAACGTTTGCAGATGACCCTGTCATCCTTTGTACTCAACAAAGGAAAGAATCTTGCCCTGCCATCAATATTAATGGCAAAAGCATACCTTGAAATAAAATATCTTAGTATCCACTAGTACTTCTCGCCTCCTACCGACCCTACTTACCCTTGCCAGGCCTCCTATATTGCGGTAATAAAAAAGAGATCGCCAAACTCAAAACGATATTCAAATAACAACAACCATCATCAACGCAATGGTAGCTTCCAGCAAAATATCAACACCACTAGTGTTCCTAGTACTACAAAAAATATTCAAGTTACGCCAAGTATGAGTGTAACTAACTACAACCAAAGCGATGATACCTTTAGGCAAAGTTGCTTGTCTGCTCAAAGTTATAGGAACGCGAAAGAGTTCCATTCTCATACACGACGGCAACAGCTGAAAATTCATACACGGATCTATTCACGTTTGAAGAAATAAGCCATATTACGTCAGAGCTTATAGAGAAGCTACAAAGATGTACAAATAAGAGTGAGCAATTTAATGTGATCACACAATTAATGCATGGAATGCTCGTGCCGTTCGTTTAAAAAGATTATAACTGATACATTTTCTAGCTAAAAATAATATTCACATTTGTCTTCTTTGTGAAACTTGTCTCACTCATAAGGATAGTTTCAGTATCCGCAATTATATGGTGTACAGAAATGACCGTATAACCAATAGAGGTTGTGGAGTAGCTTTAATTGTCAAGAAAACCATTAAACACAAACAAATCAAAAACATAAGTATAGAAATTACGCTTGACCTGGAAAACGCCTTTAAATTTTTTTCTTGGTCTACTTTCATGGTTCATCGGCCAAATGTCCAAATTGCGTATGTAATCTTTCCGACATAACTAAACAGAAGAAAGAAATGTTTAAATCTGACCTACTAATGCTCGCTCGTATTAAGGGTAACTATGTCGTAGGAGGTGACCTTAACTGTATGGACAGGCTATGGCACTGTGAGAGGGCAAATTGTTGGGGAAACATTCTCCACGAGTTGTTTTCTTATGTCAGGTTTTTCATATTACATTCTAGAAATCCAACGAATATACCTGCTAGCTACCAAGGTAACTCGTCAACATTTGACTTATTCATTACAAACTCACCAATAAATTTCTTTGAACCTATTTTCCGCACAGACCTTTCTTTAGACCACTTCCCAACCGTATGTAAATTTCCTGCAAAAGCTGAAACAAATATTGAATCATAATTTGACTATTCTAATGCAAATTGGAAAAAATTCAAATGGCTTTCAGGTCTGAAGGCTCAAAATAGACACGACAACCCCTGGATCTACACACAATAGAATTTACTGAATATACAGAATATAGGTATGTAGATTAGACAATATGACAGTCCGTACCCAGGAAGCAAAATAAACAATTACCAATTTACAAACCTAATCTCAAATAGAAAAACTGCGCAAAGACTGTGGATTAGGACTAGGCAACCAATTTTTAAAGCCAGAGAAATGTTTAAACAAAACTAGAAAGAAGGTTATCTTCGACTATGCCGAAGATGAAATACTCTTCACGGGACTGGTTCTGACAAATGTCCTGGGCCTATCTTGGAAACTGATAGTGTCCAAGTTTCAGTTTAATAGGACAAAAAATAAAAAAGTTTTTCTAATAAAAACATGAATTCAAATGCGCAGTTTGTATGGGAGGTAACGATAGCTGTAACCTAACCACAAGCTTTCTAAACCTAAAAATAATTCTAAACGGTTTTAGTGATTACAAAAACTATTAAAAACAAAAAACAGTACATTCTAAGCATCCGCTGATCAAACTTTCTTAACTAGAAATGATAAGGTAAACCTTATAGCTGACGCTTTTGAACGGAAACACCATTTAACTGAGTCCTACTATGATTCTGAAACTTCAACTGTAATATAAAGTTCACCGGGTCACCTGCGTTTGCAAGTTATTGACACAATCGATTCTTTTCCAACTGTATGTAAAGTTCGAGTAGTAATTAGGTCCTTAAAAAATAATAAATCACCTGGATATGACCTAATTCCAAATATCTACCTCAAAAACTTGTCAAAGAGTCTCAAAAATCTTAGAACGAATAATCACAACCAGATTAAATCGCCATTTAGAGGATAACAATACACTGCCAACTGCTCAATTCAGACCCCTTTTCAACTGTATTCATTCGTTAGACAAACTGACCAATTTCGTGAAGGAACAACTCAATCTGAAAAAATCGGTTGGAAAGGTAACATTGGACGTCCAAGCTGCTTTTGATACGGTATGGCATAACGGTCTGACCCATAAACTATTGAGAACGAGCACACCAACAACACAATAATTCAACGCTTCCTGTCTGACAGATTCTTTCACGTATCCATGGATGGATTTCAATCTGTTAGTAAATTGATATGTTCTGGTGTCCCTTAGGGTTCTATACTAGTGTCTGTCCTAAATAACATCTACACTCATGATATTCCCATGTTTGAAGGCTGCAATTTTCGTCAATTTTCGCAAATGACACTGCTTTATACAGCTCAGGTGAGTCTAGCCATACGATCTTTAACGAACTTTAGAGTGCATTCCACTTATCTAGTTTTTTTAGACAAGGGAAAATAAAATTAAATGCGAAGAACTTTGTAACTTTACCTTCATTTGCACAGACGGTTCTAAATCGGACAATAATGTGAGTTATAGCGTCACTCATGAAGATGCAATAATCAAAAATGCAATCCTACCTAACCATAGCTCCATCTTTACAGCAGAAATAGTAGCTATATTAGAAGCTGCAGAATATGCCAAAAACAATAAAGGTAAATTCGCTATCTGTTCCGATTCCCTCTCTTCAATTAAATCTATTTCTAACATAACTTCAAATAATTTTTATGCTAAGAAAATTAGAAATATTCTTATCCGCAACCCTTCAAAAATAACTTTAGTTTGGATCCCAAGTCATTGCCTGATTGTTGGTAATGAAATGGCTGACAAAGTAGCCAAAGAAGCTGCTTTCTCTCCGCTCCATACAACTCCGAATTTTTCTTCACAAGACTCTGTAATGTACTTAAAATCCTATTTCAAAACCCAACACACTGGATTCCACCAAGCAACATCAAATTGGTACAAGCTAGTCAATCACAACAAACTTTCAGCTAAAACTTTCCTTCCAGCCCTTCCTGATGAATTCAGAAGACTGGACATGATAAAATTTTTAAGACTTCGCCTAGGTCATACCAAACTATCCCATGGACACTTGTTCATCCCATCACCACCGAACCCCATTTGTTCCTGTACTGAAAGTTCAACTCTCAATCATATTCTAGTTGAATGCCCAAAAACCCAACCAATACGTAGTTTATATTTCTCAAACACAGATCCCCTTTCCATCCTTTCCAACCCTACGCCTCAAAATATTAAACTCATTTTACAATTCTTAAAAACATCTAATTTATACAATTTAATCTAAGTCACCCATTGTAATTTTTTTTTTATTTCTAATCTTTATATACCAAACACTATTTTATTATATCCTAATCATAAGTATAAATAGTTTAGTTGTATTAATTTTGTATATTATAAATATTTAATTAATATTATTGTATTATTCAAATAGCTTTCCGAGCTGAAGGCCTTTGTCGCTATTGCTCGTAGTATATCTAAGTTATAATTTATAATTATAATCTTAGTTTTATAATAAATAAATAAATAAAATTAAATGCGGAAAAAACTAATTCATTTTAGAAGCGAAAACAATGTTTTCTACCCAATTGGGGGTTGCAACTAAATGATGTAGCATCAAATGGGAGAATACTATCCGATACCTTGGGGTTCATTGTTATATCAAAACCCCTTTATGTAATATAAAATTAACATAATATAAACTAAACCCAACATAATATGAACCTACTAAGTCTGCTACACTTCCGGCACGTGTCAATAAATTTTAACACAATTCTTTGTAATTGTTTCACAAATAATAAATTTATTAAGTTTGCATTTTTTTATTCAAAACAATTCTTGAGAATTGTTTTAAACTTACTTGGTTGCATTTCCGGCATACGCCAATATCTAGATTCTTTGATTGTTTTAAAAAACCAAAGCAACTGACCAAATATGCAAGATAAACATAATAATTAATATAAATAACGGTGGAAAGGTAGACAGAAGTGGAGTCTACTTGTGAGTGTCAATCGGTTTAAATAAGTTTAGTTTTAATTTAACCAATAAAAAAGTAATAAATAAAGTTGAAAAAAAGATAAAATTATTTTTTTTTATTTTCCTTCTAACTCAACATAAAAGTGGCGCAGTCGGTAGGATACCGCAAGTCCTACCCAACGTAAAACAAAAGCAAGAAAAAAGGATTTACTTTTCTGTGGTAGAACGTGGATATTAATCCTTAGTGCGGTATCGTTAAAGGATATTGTTCCTTTGGATATGAAAGATCATACCCAGGGATCAATTAATAATTACATTCACCGAAAGTAAAATAAATAAAAAAGATTTTATTCTTACGTCGTAGTAGAACGCGAATGGGGTGATTAAAAGGAAAATTTTTTTTTTCCCTGCTTGAGATATGAAAGATCAACCCAAGGACTAAACAATAATTATACATAAGTGACATTGTGTTTAAATAAAATTTAGTAAATGAATAAAAATAAAAATTGCAAAATCAGTAACTCTGAAGATAAATAAAAATCATAAAATTAAAAACTTAAAATTAATGAACGCATTAAGTATTATAACTCCACAATAACCTGAGAAGGAAGTATTTGCTTCATAAAACTAAATAATAGACAAAAGATTGCTCAAGAAACTTTCAGGCAGAAGACTGCCACCACGAACCAAAAAAAAAAAACACATATATTACTCTGTGCTTTTATGGACAAAGAATTGCTCTAAACATCAAAAAACTTAAACTTCTTAGAAAGCCTTGATCAACAGGAAATAATCACCGCATATCAGGACATCCAAAAAAAAAAAAAAAAACCACAAAAGCAATACCATCTAAAAAGGACATCAATCGCAAGAAAGCACTACACAAGGTATTAATAAGTAAAATTAATTATATATAGATTAAGTAAAATAAAGCAATAATAAAATTTTTTGAATGTACACAATCAAAGAGAAAATTGAGACAGAATCAGAACTAGAAAGAATCATACTCTATACATCTAGAGAAGAAGATATTGAAAGATTGCAAAAACTTTCACGCGAGATAACCCTGATTAAATTAAAAGCAAAAAAATTATATTTAAGAAATAAAAGAAAGCAACACAACAGAATTAGAATTTAAGATAAAATGGCTCAAATACAATTTGATCCTATTAAATATTTGGGAAACCTCCCCGAATTTAATGGTGATAACAGGGATCTCCAAACATTCCTAATTTTAGTAGATAAGATACACTCTATATTACAGACATATGACGAACTATCACAAGGACTGTTCTCCGATTTAATTAAAAGTAAACTTAAGGGCAAGGCCAGAGAAATTATCGAAATCAATTGCCAGGCAATTTCCTGGAACGACATAAAAACAGTGCTACAAAATAATTTCGGTGACCGACTAAGTTGCGACGAACTCTTTGACTTACTCAGGGCAACGACGTTTAAAACAACTAGCCTAGACTTCTTTGATGAAATAAAGAGTAAACTTAGGCGCCTTAACAATAAAACCTTATTTGTACTTGGACAAGGATCAGGAGCAACAAACACCGTCACTCAAAATAACTCCCGTACAGCCCTTAACATTTTCAAATCCAAAATCCCCGAACCCATGAAAACAATTCTAGCTTGCAGAAACCCGGATACTTTAGAAGGAGCAATGAATATCCTCTTTGAACCTCCGAACAAAACAAACCCGAACAAAATAAATCTAATTTCAGACAAAATCATCACCAACAAAATTTCAAATCACGTAATTCTAATCAAAACCTTAACCCACGAAATAATTCAAGTTTTAACAACCATGAGCAAAACTTCCAACAACGAGATTTTAACCAACAAAATCCTAACCAGAATTTCAGGTCACACAATAATCCAAATCCTAATCGCCACAATCAAAATTTTAACCAGAATACTAACCCTCATAACAACTCAAACTTCAATAGGCAAAACTTTACATCCCCAAAATAGAACTTCTAATCGTTTTCAACTACCTGAACCAATGGATGTAAATGCTAACTTTTCAAACGTTGGAATCAACACCCCAAATTTTAATCCACAGCGAAACTTCGCTCATAACCCATATAACAATCTTCCATTAACGGAACCCGTCAACATAAATAGTAGTTATGAAGCAACCCACAATCAAACTCCTCTTGAAAATTTTCATCTTTATGCCTCGGAGGGTTACCTTATATAAAAATAGAAACTAAATTAAAACCTATAAAACTAATCATAGATACTGGTGCGACCAACTCAATACTAAATCCAGGTATTTGCCACCCCGAAGAGATCCACCAAACTATCCCTCTTCCTATAAAAACCCTTCAACATAAGATCTACACAGACAAAAAAGTTACCATGTTTCAAAGAATTCGGAAAAACCTTAGATTTTATAGAATTCTATATCGTACATTTCCATGATTATTATGATGGCTGACCTACTTAGACCATTAAATTCGTGCATAAATTATCAGGACAACACGATTCAATTAGGAGGACAAATATTACCAATCTTCTTTAAAACCAAAGAAGACTATAACTATAAGACAGAAACAGCGCTTATTACAAAATCACTCAACCAAAAAACCCTCGCATCAATTCATAATACCAGGCAGAAGGTGGACAATGAAAATTTTAATCCAATGCAAATAAAAGAATATAAACCTTTAAGTGAACAAATTAGAACACAACACCTCAATACAGAAGAAAAATCTCAATTAATGGAAGTAATAAAAAAATACTCCGACATTTTTTATCAAGTAGACTCCAAATTAACATTCACCTCAGCCATAAAACATCAAATAAGAACAATTAACGACATCGCAATTTTTACTAAGACTTACAGATACCACTACATTCACAAGAGTGAAGTAGAGAAGCAAATCCGTGAAATGCTCGAGAACGAAATAATTCGTCACAGCAATTCACCATATTCGGCACCCATCTGAATAGTCCCAAAAAAAACGGACGCCAGTGGGAAAATCAAATGGAGACTTGTCGTTGATTACCGAAAGCTCAACGAGGTAACCATCGATGACAAATATCCGATCCCAAACATCGACGAAATACTCAATAAACTGGGAAGATGCCAGTATTTCACGACACTCGACCTCGCAAAAGGATTTCATCAAATTGAAATCGAGAATGAGGATATCCCTAAGACAGCCTTCAATGTGGAAGGAGGTCATTATGAGTTTTTGAGAATGCCGGTTGGTCTGAAGACAGCACCAGCGACATTCCAAAGACTCATGAACAATATCTTAAAGGACTATATAAATAAAATTTGCCTAGTTTACTTGGATGACGTAATAATTTTCTCCACTTCATTGCAAGAACATATCAACTCCATTAACTTAATATTCCGTCGCTTAAGGGAAGCGAATCTTAAGGTTCAGTTAGACAAGTCAGAGTTTTTAAAAAGGGAAACGGAATTTTTAGGTCACATAGTGACACCAGCAGGAGTAAAAGCAAACCCGAAAAAGATAGAATGCGTCAAAAACTTTCCCATCCCCAAAACCACTAATAAAGCAGTTCCTTGGCCTAACTGGATATTACAGAAAGTTCATTAAGGACTACTCTCTAATCGCCAAACCAATGACTAGATATTTAAAAAAAGATACTAAAATAAATATTTCTGACCCACACCATATAGATAGTTTCAACACTCTTAAAACCCTATTGACACATGACCCAATATTGGCGTACCCCGATTTTTCAAAGAAATTTACTGTAACAACAGATGCTAGTAACTTCACACTAGGCGCAGTTCTCTCCCAAGAAAACCATCCGATTTGCTACGCGAGCCGTACTCTTAACCAACACGAGATAAATTACATTACGATAGAAAAAGAACTATTAGCAATTATCTGGGCTACTAAATACTTTCGACCGTATTTATTCGGACGAAAATTCATAATCGAAACTGACCACAAACCCCTCACTTGGTTATTTTCCATAAAAGAACCAAATTCGAAATTAGTAAGGTGCAGATTAAAACTCTCCGAATTTGATTACGAAATTAAATATAAGAAGGGAACAAAAAATAGCAATGCTGACGCTTTATCAAGAATAGAGCAACAGCCTGCTAATATCTATTCATTGGAATCTCACGAATCAACTATAAAAGAAACAGATTCACCTATTAATATATTTAAAAACCAAATAGAAAATCACATCTGGAGCAGCTAGGATAAAGAATGAAAAGATATATAAAAACGTAAGTTTGAAAGAATTTGATCGAGAAACCGCAATTACTTTACTAAAAAATCACTTCAACCCAAATCTTTTAAACGCAATTCTAATAGAGAATGAATTTTATGACACCTTAAAAAATACGTACGAAGACCTGTTTTCAAAGAATGATAAATTTAAGATTATAAAATGTAGAAGGATACTAATAGACGTAAAATAATATAATAATAAAAATAAACTAACCAATATAATCGAAAAAGAACACCTATGTAAGAATCATAGAGGCATTCAAGCGGTATACGAGGAATTGAAAAACCAAATTTATAATCCCCAGCTTAAGTTAAGGATTACACAATTTATTAACAATTGTGAAATATGTACAATACCTTAGAAAAATATGACCGAAAACCACCCAAAATACCTTTCAAAGTAAGCGAGACCCCCTCCAAACCCCGCGAAATTATACACATTGACGTATTTTACACTCTAAAAAAAGAACTTTTTATGGCGATGATCGACAAATTCACGAAATTCGCAGTAGCCTTTAAAATTAATGGTAGAAGCTGGACATAATTCAAGACAAAACTACTTCACTATATTAACACATACGGAAAAATTGAAAGAATAATCGTAGACAATGAACTAGGATTCAAAGCTATACCAATGCAAAAATTAATTAGAGAAGAAAACATCCATATGCACTATACTTCAAACAGCAACCACACTTCCAACGCGGACATCGAAAGACTTCACAACACTATCAACGAACACATAAGACTTTTAAGACATGACGACAGAAATAAAAACGAAACAACAGAAGAAAAAATGTTAAGGATAATAGGCTTTTATAACAACACAATTCACAGCACAACTAAAATAAAACCAATTGATTTCTTAAATTGGAAACTTCACGAAGACAGATACAAAGCGATACATGACCTGATATCTAAAAAGAAAGAGAATTACAAAAATAAATTAAATAAGGACGGAGTTGACGTAGAGATAGAGGAAGGGATAAATTATATCATAGAAACTAGAGGAGGTAAAAACCATAGGAAATACAGAAAAATAGATACTAGAAAAATTGACGAACATCACGTAGAAAATACAAAAACAAGACATAAGTACTACAAAACTCATATAAAACCAAATAAAATACCAAAGCAACTGACCAAATATGCAAGATAAACATAATAATTAATATAAATAACGGTGGAAAGGTAGACAGAAGTGGAGTCTACTTGTGAGTGTCAATCGGTTTAAATAAGTTTAGTTTTAATTTAACCAATAAAAAAGTAATAAATAAAGTTGAAAAAAAGATAAAATTATTTTTTTTTATTTTCCTTCTAACTCAACATAAAAGTGTTTATGCGCTCAAAAGCACAGGAATAAACTTCAAGCTACACAAAAGAAAATATTAAAGATGATTTTCAATCTCCCATTTTTCATTTTAGCTAGATGACCAAATCTCTCGGGCAAAAATAACTTCATGCTTAAGGAATCGTATATTGCACAATATGTGAATATACTGATACTTTACTTACTGTTAAGTACCAGTCAATTAGCTCTAGTTTAGATTTATGTTACTTAATAAGGTTTTTCCTGGCAATTTTTCTTTAATTAATCCTATTTAACGTATTTAGGCACTATTTTTTAGAATAGAATTATAAAATTTTTCAGCTGTAATGATAATCAACATGATCTATAACTCTGTATAAATCATAAATATAGCGCTAGCTTTAAGTATAATTTGTGTATTTAGAGGCAATTGTTGAAAACCTCAAAGTATAACATGCATCATCATAGGATGACAACGCCTCAAGCGTGTCATTCCCTTTCTGAGCTCTGCCTTTGTTCACACACTCAAAGAGTAACAACTGCGCATTGTAATAAAGAGAATTTATTATCCAACAAAGGTTATGGACCCAGATGCTGCGCAAAATTTAATTAATGGAAATTAAAAGTGTTACATAAAAATGAGTGTGCCAGGATTGATGCAAATTGAGAAGCTCGATAGTGGCAACTATGATATTTGGAGCGTCCAAATGAAGAGTGTGCTGTTTCACGCTGGATTATGAAAGATAGTGACGGGATCGCATTTCAAAACTGAAGCAAATTCAGTTACTTGGGACGTTGAAGACGAAAAAGCCTTGGCAACGCTTATACTTGGAGTAAATTCATCACATATGGGTCACATTAAGAATTGTGCGACATCTTTGATGGCATGGACAAAGCTAGAGAGCATGCACAATTCATCGGTACCTGTCAAGAAAGTGTAGCTATACAAGAAACTTATAGGCATACGTATGTCAGAGAGAGATGATGTATTGCAATCATTAATGATTTCACAATGCTTGTGGAGAAATTGTCGGATTTTGGCATTGATATTGGCAAAGAATTAGTGGTAATCATGATGCTTTCAAGTTTGCCGGAAAGTTATGAGAATTTTGTTGTGGTAATGGAAACAAAAAATGAGTTTCCAAAACTAGATTTTCTGTGTGCAAACCTAATTGAAGAGCAAAAGTGTCGACAACAAGCAAGCGGCACTCCAATTGTAAGTAATGAAACTCAATATACACATATATACAATATATACAGCAAGAAATGACTACAACAAGAAGAAGCGAGAGAGAAAATGTTTCGTTTGTGAAAAACCTGGCGGCAAAATGTCCAGAGAGAAACAAAATTAACGAAAAAGAGAAAGAGAACTCAACAAAAAAGTTGGCTGCGAGAAGTAACAATAGTTTTGATTCGGATATTTGGTATATTGATAGCGGTCCCACACTGCACACATGTGCAGTTATCGAAGCGTATTTCTTAGTTTACATAAGCATAAAGAAAAAATAAGTTTGGCTGGCGATAAGAACGATAAGTACGATATGTATGCAGAAGGCATAGGCGAGGTACAATTGCAAATAAGCAAAAGCGAAGAGTTGCTAATGAAAGATGTTCTATATGTGCCAACAATGAAAGGAAATTTCTTCTCAGTATCAATAGCTGTTTAGCGAGGATTGACAGTAGAATTCTCAAAGAAAATGAAATTATTCGTAAAAACGGCAGAACAATATTAATAGCCTGCAAAACTGATGGCTTATTTTCATTCAAGCGAATAGAAAAAATTCGTTGAATTTTAAAATGTTATCGAGCGACAGACTGAACGAAAAATTAAAACTGTGAGAAGTGATAACGGCAAGGAATTTTTTAACAAAGAAGTTAACAAATTGTTTAAGGATTGTGGCATTAAACGTGAATTAACAATGCCATATTCACCACATCAAAATGGCGTTGCTGAAAAGATGAACCGAACGATCATGGAACTGGTAAGGAGCATGTTATCTGAAAGTGGTATGAGTGAAATGTTTTGGGCTGAAGCAGTACAAACGGCTGTTTACCTGAGAAATAGATCACCATCAAAAGCGGATGACATCAATTGAACAAAAACCACCCGTTCGACATCTGAGAGTGTTTGGATCCACGGCAGTATATTTAGACAAAACACAACACAACAAATTAAAACCCAAAAGTAAAGAATATAAAATGATTGATTATTCAATCACATCAAAAGCTTATCGACTATACGATCCTGTGAAGAGATGCGTAATTTGTTGTTTGCGGAGAGACTCAAAGAAGTAAAGGATGAAGTAGTGCTGAACGAACTAATGCTTTGCGAGCCTAAGATCGAAAACATACAAGAAGTTAATATGCTTCAAAATGATGATGAAAGTAACAATGACATGTTTGAGGATGCAGAATCCGAGGCTCAATCATTTGATGAATCAAATGATTTACAAGGTGAATCCGACGATATCATCAGTGAGGAGGAGCAAACAGTTAAATATGGTCCAGGACGTCAACATTTAATGCAAACAGGAAAACCAGGTCGTCCCAGAAAAATTAAAAATGTGTTAAATGCTATGCACCATGCAGCTAATATGAAAATTACTGAGACTCTTTTAATTACACAGAAACATTCTCACCTGTGGTACGCTTTGCAACTATGCAGAATGGAGAATGCATGTACATCAAATCGATGTGTGTACAGCATACCTGAATTGTACTCTAAGTAATGAAGTCTATATGCGGCAACCAGAAGGATTCATCGACGTACACAATCCAAACAAGGTACTGAAGCTCAACAAAGCTATATACGGTCTAAAGCAATCATGGCGTGAGTGGAATCTTCTTCTGGATACTGTGCTAAAAGAAATGGGCTGTAAGGCGTCACCACTGAACCGTGTTTATACAAGAGAAACACAAATGGTAACGTATCATTAATTGCAATTTATGTTGATGACTTAATTATAGCGTGCAAAGACGACAGAGAGATGGTGGAGATCAAGAATTACGTAGGAAATATGTTTGATTTTATCGACAAAGGGCAAATACCATCTATACTAGGCATTAATGTAGAGCAAGATGGTAACCTAGGTGCAATATCCATAAGCCAAACGAGATACATAACTGATCTACCGCAATGGCATGGCATGATTCAGAGCAAACCGGCATCCACACCATTAGACATTGGTTTTAGCATTCGATACGATAGCTGTGTCACAACACGGACAAAAAACAATATCGTCAACACCCGCTCTCTAACTGAAGTAACGATCATCAGGTAAATGTATCCGTGGGTTTGTAGATGCTGATTGGGGCAACAACTCGTTCGATCGCAAGTCATATACTGGGTACGCATTCATGTTCGGAGGCAGTGCGTTTTCGTGGGAATCGAAAAAACTGGACTGCGTTCCATTAAGCAGTACGGAAGCAGAATACAGCGCACTTTTTACGCAAGCTGATGAGTGAGGTTAACGAGGAAACATCGAAATCCATGGAGATCAGCTGTGACATTATAATGTTCAACAACTGGCTAAGAATCCAGTGTACGACAATCGCAGCAAGCACATCGATATAAAGTACCACTTTATCCGGGATGCAGTAAAGCATCAAATAACACTGAATTATGTACCAACCAATGAGATGCATGCTGATATTTTGACAAAAAGTTTTCTTAAGAAAAAACATATAAAGTTTTTTATGATTTTAGGCTTATCGTAAACATGTATATTTGTAAATGGTGCATTTACGTTGAGGAGGAGTATTGAAAACCTCAAAGTATGGCAACGTACATGCATCATCATAGGATGACATCGCCGTAAACGTGTCATTCTCTTTCTGAGCTCAGCATTTATTCACACACTCAACTCATGCGCAGCTGTGCATTATAATAAAGAGAACTTATTATCCAACAGCAATAAAGCAAACATAAAAGTAAAAAAGTATCAAATTGGATCGAAGTTTTGGTGCTACCATATTGATAAGAAAATTATGAGCATTAAACTTAAAATGAATAACATACAGTGGATGCTTAATTCAAAATCACCTTTACCTCTAGAGTGCTAAATTTACTATTGGAAAAGACTTTGATATGTTTGTGTTTAAGTTGAAGTACAATTAAGTAACGTAAAGGAAATAAGTTAAGAGAATTGAAAAGTAAGAATTAGTTTGCTATTTTCTTTTTTCTAACGAATTCTGCATAATAAATTAATATTCAACACAACGTTTTTCGGATCAGTTGACTTAGTGACTTGCCTATTCGCTTATGATTATTTTTCGTAGACAGGTTTACACCCCCCAACATTTATTCCGTTTCAGGCAGAAAAACGCTTCCGGTAAAAACATTTTTGGCGCCCAACGTGGGGCAGTGTAAATCTGTATATATCGCTAATTAAATTATTTCTTTTGATTTTTATTGCATACGGCATTTAGTATACATAACTAATAGATAAGTGCCATGCCTTTACTGTTTGCTGCCTTCGCATAAGGCAGTTGGCATGCATAACTAATACATAAGTGCCGTTGCTGT
The DNA here is from genome assembly GCA_037043295.1 of Amiota minor. NCBI lineage: Eukaryota > Metazoa > Arthropoda > Insecta > Diptera > Drosophilidae > Amiota > Amiota minor. The sequence goes on from JBAMAW010000457.1 coordinate 25,405, forward strand.
TGTTGCTGTTGGTTTTGGCTCGCTTGCTTGCTTATTAATATTTCAGGTTGAGCAAGCTGTCGCATAGACTTGCACTTTTCGTTTTCTTTGCTCTTCATTCTTCATTTCTGCCACTGATTGATTTATTGTTGGTCTTTCGTTTTCGGTATAATCGGTTTGTAGCTGACACTTTTTCGTTTGTTGCTTTGCAATTTCAACTACATTACAATAAACAATTACATGCGTTTATTTGTATTGCGTATGCGCTTTTGCCTGCCTTAAAAATTTAAATTTATGATATTTGCAATCTATCGTAAACGATACCAATATTCAGCGAATTTGATTGAGCATTCTTATTACGGTACTATTTGAATTTTAATGATAAACCCTGAACGGCAAATCCAGTGAATGCCGCCGATTCAATCTTCGGGTATGCTGGCTGTTGTCAAGCAGGTTGACTGCTAGATGATTAACATAACTGTCTAGCATGGAGATATATGAGTTGCTGATTCATCACGGATCGTGGGAGTCTGTAGATCTCTCACGTACCAGGGAGCTCCAACAAGTCTACGCAATAGTTTGGACTGAAACCTTTGAAGTATCTCAATGTTTGAGTTGGAGGCAGTGCCCCAAAGCTGTATTCCATAAGTCCACACCGGTTTAAGTATGGATTTATAGAGTAATAACTTGTTTTTCAGGCTTAGCTGCGAGCTTGATTTTAAAAGCTAGGACACTTTTATAGGTTTTAGGTCGAGCTGTTTTCTTTTTAATTTTGTGTGGGGCTGCTAAGTTAGCCTTCTATCGAGAGTTAGTCCAAAGTATTTCGCAGATGTGCTTTCCGGAATAGTGTCTCGATTTAGGTTTTTGGGAGGGCAGCTCTTGCGATTCATTGTAAAGTTTACATGTTCACGGAAATGTTCCATCTTTTGAGCCACGGTTCCGTAATATTTATCCGGTTCTGCAAAGTGGTAGAGGCTGTCCCGGGATTGCTATCAGCAGCCAAAAAACCGGTATCATCAACATATGTTGCAACCAAGATTCTTTCATCATTTGAAATAGGTAGGTCTGCAGTGAAGAGCGTTTAGAGAATGGGTGCCAGCACACTACCCTGAGGTACCCCAGCTTGGATGGACCATCGATAAACTCCAGAGTGATCTTTAACTTTTCATTTATATAATTCGCCAATTGTAACATACAATACTTGTGAGCGTCGTCAGCTCCCACAAATAAGGCGCTAGCAAACTAATGTTTTGACAGTTGTACTTCGCGTTCACAAAGTAGTAGAGGACTCGTCAATGGTCGAGCAACCTATGCCGAGCTTGGCATTGAAGTGTCGTCTTGACTTATTGTGGAATCGTTTCAGTCACTGGCTTATTTCAATCGAATCATGTTGGACTCAACGACAATGGCTGTTGAATTAGACGAGCTATACGAAGCTTCCAAGATGCTAATTAACGAACAACTTGGCGGAAATTTACTGGAATCAACCAATTTGGAACATCGACAGCTAATAGTCACACACACACATCAGCCCAAGCTTCCAGCTTTGGCACTACTATCATTTAACGGGAAGTATTGTCAGTTTAAGAATTTTATTATATCATGTACCCAAATTATAGACCGCGACCATGGTTATACCTATATCGACAAGTATAACCAGCTACTAAAGTGTCTTCCGGTCACCCGGTCTTAGAGTGTGTCGAAGCATATACGGTAACACATGCGAACTACCCACTGGCATTACAACGACTGAAAGATTGCTATAGTAACCCAGCACTAATTTCTTTTTTTGTATTGAAGCCAATGAATAAAGACAACAGCGCTCACTTGCGGTCGTTGGTTGATACTGCTTCAGCATTGTATGGGCCTCTGAAATCGCTTGGGATAGGTAGCACATGCTATGTTCATACATCTGCTAGTGGAAAGGATGGACGTTCATTCCAAACAGAAGTGGAATGAGATTTTGTCATTCAAAACGTTGCTAACTTGAATCAATTTGGGCAGTAGTGGAACAGCATTGTCAACAACTTAAAGCTCCCTCTAACTTAATAAAGTAGATCGACGTCAATAAAGCAATAACAACAATAAGATTCGTAATCATACAATTAAGTTACACTCTTAGCTGCACTATTGATTTGTGCACAAATTGCTCAAGCCAAGACCATCGAATCACCAATTGTTCTCAAAACAAAGCTTTGTTGCCCGCGAAGCTGTTTGCTGAGATCAAGAAACTGAATCTGTATCTCAATTGATTAGCCAAGGGTCATCGCATGCATCAATGTCTATCGCCGAATAGATGCCGTACCTGCGGTCACAGTTATCATACTTTGTTGTACCGTGAACGTACATCAGATCAGTCTACATCAGCATCAAGTCAACTATCATCGTTCCACAGTTCGCCTATTGCAAACGACATCGCTATATCGGACACACATTCGAACACCTTTGGTCAAGTAAATTTCGTTGCTGAGGAGTTTGCACAAATCTTGCGATTGCCAAGAAAGATACACTCACTGAAGTTTTGAGTACTGGCGAATCGTACTCACACATTAGACACTGCACATCAACTATTGTCAAATCACGTATTTCATTCCGATGCTGGCATTCGATCAGTGAAGTCGTGTTTTTTTTTTCCGCTCCCAAGCTTAGCGTGGGAAAAACTTTTATCTTATTTCTATCGATTGAAATTTCTTGTTAGTTTTAATTTTATTTTGCTTTTCTATGCGAATCATTTCGCTAGTTAAGTGGAATTAAAACATACAAATAAATCTATAGAAACCAACAACAAAATCCTTAAGATGAGCTTTGCTCATCAAAAAAACATTTCAACAACAATGGCAACAAGAAATGCATATTTCTCGTTTGTCTCTTCCTGCCCCAAAAACAAAAATGAATCCTCATTTTTAACCACCAAGTCGCCTGAGAGCAGGGCAAGCAGAAGAAGCAGGACAGCGTGAACACCAGATACTCCTTACCCAGTGCCCATCCCCACAAACGCCCCTGTACACTACCCAAGCTGCAACTGTATCAGCAACTACAACAACTACAACACAAAGCACTGCTTGTACATCAACAGCTTCAATAGTAGCATCAACAACAACAGTTTTCTCAACAACTGCTTCGATCGCATTATCGTATGCAGTTACCGCAACAACAACTAATACCGAAACTCATATTCACAACAACAACAATGATTCGATCGCCTCTTTGGTCAACGCTGCGACAGTTACGCCTACATCAATAATTAACACAGAATTACAAAAGTCAAATAAGAAAAATTGTAAGCATGGATCTGAACAGTTAACATCAAAAAAAAGAAACAGAAAAACGCAATCACCAGCCATACCGACTGAACAAACACTAAACATTAACAAAAAGCCCAAACCAAACAGAATGTCACCTACCATAACTTCAAATACTAATAAACATAAACAAAAAAAAACCGACCACCCTTAACTACTGGCTTGGCAAGCCATCTTCCAATTATTTTGGCATTTTAGATATCGACGATGACAGTGTAGAAGAAGAGAAGAATACTCCGGATAATGGCTCCAAGCACACTACAAAAGCTTACACCTATTTATGTGCAGGGGGTAGAAGAAATCAACATTCCTAACAACGCTCTGTGTGAAATAGTAGAGCATAACTAAGTACTCAAAACATTACCCAATGATGAAGATCGTATCCAACCGGCAGAACCCCTACATTATAGAATTGTTAAAAACCAGAGATACGAAATACTACACTTTCAAGCCCAAAGATGAACGAGGTTTTAAAGTTATGTTGAGACACCTTCATCAATCAACAAACACCGACGAAATAAAACGCGAACTGAAAATATTAGGCCACGAAGTTATAAACAGACATAACATCCAACAAAGAACAACCAACAAACCACTTCCTCTGTTCTCAATTGAACTAGCTCAACCAACAAAAATATTTATAATGTAACGTCATTACTACACACCAAAATTAAATTTGAGGCCCCCACAACAAGAGGAGATATTGCAATGACAATGATATATATTAGAAACTTGTTCAATGCGATATTAAGACTAAAGCACTACCCACCTTTACGGAAGGTTGCTGAAATAATAGCCATACACAAATTGGGCAAAGATCCGACCAAGGCGTCATCGTACAGACCAATCAGCCTATTGCCCTTACTTTCTAAAGTATTTAAACGTGTCCTACTTGACAGAATACAACCAATACTAGACGTGAACAGAATCATACCTGACCACCAATTCGGGTTTAGACAAAGTCACTCTCCAATTCAGCAGTCCACAGAGTAACTCACAAAATCTTAAAGGACCTTGATGAAAAAAAGTTCTGTGTTGGTGTTTTTCTGGACATAGAAAAGGCCTTCGAAAAAGTCTGGCACGACGTTCTACTTAGTAAAATTAGTACCGTATTTCCAACTGATCTATTTGAAATCATTAAAAGCTACCTTGACTCTCGCTATTTCTACGTAAAATGTAAGGATGAATCTTCTACGCTAAGACAGCTAAGAGCAGGAGTCCCTCAAGGAAGCGTGCTTGGTCCTATGTTGTATACTTTATACACATCAGATATCCCAACTCCAGGAGATAGCTCGTCAATGGTGGCTACCTTCGCTGACGATACAGTACTAATGTACTCCCATAAAAATTTAGTTGTAGCAACAACTAAGCTGCAGAATATTCTTGACGAAGCTTGCACTTGGTTTGATAAATGGAAAATAAAAGTGAATGAACTAAAAACGACGCAAGTTATATACACAACACGGCAAGCTTATTAGCCAAGACAATTAATAATAAAAGGTACTGAGATTCCATTAAGCAATGTGGCAAAGTACCTGGGCATGCAAATTGATTGTAAACTGACGTGGAAACATCATATCCAGAAAAGAGAGATCAACTCATATTAAAATTTAAGCAGCTATACCCGCTTCTTAGCAGTAGATCTAAGTTGACAACCAATGGGAAACTGGTAATATACAATAGTGTAATGAATCCTATATGGACGTACGGCATGCAATTATACAGCCAAGAAAACTAACATTAACATTATTCAGCGTCAACAATCGAAAATACTTCGATCAATAGTTAATGCGGACTGGTTTATATCTAACTATGAAATTCACAAAGACCTCGGCGTAACTATGATTCAGGAAGAAATCATTAATGCTAGCAGGAGGTACCACAAAACATTAGAGTGACATACCAATCTAGAAATAACAGACCTTCCATCTCACGAATTGTCTAGACGTAGACGCTTAAAACGAAGCAGACCAGTCGATCTGACCTAACTTAGGTTACGGGTGGCGCTGAGAGGCGTCTTGCGGTTGTTGGCCTGCCGCAAGTTGTTCTTAAAAATGAGGCCTAAGACACCCAGTAATCCAGACCATTATTTAAGTGACCATTCTAAAATGTTCGATATTGTCTACTGCCTTTTCCCCTCTTATCGTTAAAAATGTACTTAGTGTTTACTTTTATATTTAAGATATAAGATGTAGGAAAACAATAGTACATATCCAATTGGGGATTAAAAAGAAGAAAAAAAAAAAAATCACGTATTTCTTTATGGGAACTACCATTAGATTGCACTACATCGCGCATACCATACCAGCTTGATCCGGATATTGACCTTTCAGATTGGAACTTTCCTAAAAAAAAATGCCATTGGCAGATGAACGTTTTTACGAATCTCGTCGCATCGACTCCTGGAAGCAGAATCATTTTTCGAGGTATTAAGCGTTGGTGAAATCAAGGTCGGATCACAAAAAACCTACTCTTTAGAAAACAATTTAGACCCAGCTCCTTCTCGCGAATCACCTCACTACTACATACCACTCCATTGTGTTCAAACACCTAGTAGCACAACTACGAAACTCAAAATTGTCTTCGACGCGTCATGTACTGCTACGTGAAAAAAAAAATCTCTATTTTTTGTTAATGGTTGGCCCTATCTTGCAGTCTGAGTTATACTTGCTACTTTTTTTACAACCGACATCGTCAAGATATATCGGGAAATACCCATCGATTCAAGCCATCGTCAGTAGTACAAAGTACATCTTATGGCGAGCTGACCCAAATGAAGAATTACACACTTATCGTTTGAATACTGTTGCTTACGGTACCTCGGCCGCACATTATCTGGACGTGCCTTCTGATCCAGATGACGGTACCATAAAGGACTTGAATATATATTGGATCTTACAACCAGTATACTTGGTGTGCAGTGTGATCAACATCTCGACTTAATTCTATTTTCATTTGTTCCAAAATACGTGAGTAAGGAAACGTTCAATACTCTCATTTTCAGCATCCGTATTCGAACCACTTGGATTACTGGCACCAATAGTCATTGTTTTGAAGATGCTTATTTAAGAACTGTGGATGGCAAGAGTCCGTTGCACAGCACATACATCACGCCTGGAGTGATGTTTGAGCATCGTTGTCATCACTCAAGGGAATTGTCGTTCCTCGCTATTGTTTACAACCATCGTTCATCGACATCCAATTGCATGGTTTCTGCGACGCTTCGGTTCGAGCATATGTTTGCTGTTTATACGTTCGCCTTGGCAATGTCTCTGTCCACTTACAGCAAAGTCAAGAGTTGCTCTACTGAAGAAGAAAACGTTATCCAAGTTAGAGCTGTGTGAAGCTCATTTACTATCGAGATTGTATGTCAAGCTTAAGGACATTTTCCAGGGACATTAGTTTACATCTATCTTCTGGTCAGACTCACAACTTATACTACATTGGCTTAACCCTTTCAGTACTTTAATTCAGGGGATTATGCTAAAAATCTGAAAATTTGCAGACAAACTAATACGACAGCGCTGATCACAAAAATGCAATCAGATTTCAGGTAGCTTTTTTCACCTGGCCTACAGGTGGTGTCCCATATATGGGACAAAATTACTCTGCGTATGCTGACATGAGTTTTATAAATATTAGAAAAATATATTTTCTCAGTGTGAAATTACAATGTATTTGTTTTCTGATCATTATATTTATTTCATTTTTTGTATATATTATTAATACCTATTAGTATTAAGTAAAGTTAAACTTATATATACGTGTACATAGGTATATCTTTATTAGGATATGTTAGTAACTTTATTAATTATTGTAAATTAATGTCACAAAGTAAAGAGATTGGGTTGCAGTTTTTTAATATTGCATTTTTTGATTGCCTTAATGTGGAGCAAGCGGTTAGGTTTGTGGGGTAAGTGAGCGATACCAAGATGCCTTGAGATTCCATAATTCTTCCTTTCTTTACTATAAATTGGTGTTTTTACTATTATTCTCATGATATTTTGAAAAGCAACTACTTTCTCTTTTGAGACATAAGTAAATATTGCTTTTCTTACACATTATAAATGTTTTTTTGGTGCATTCAGGTAGTTTGCACCTGCCATTATTTTTTGAATCCATGAACTCCGGCAAATGCATAACATTATCACGACGTACCTCTTTTGGTGGTTGAATTTGGTTAAGTCTTCTACGTTTCTGAAAGTAGAACCTGTGTCATGCGATGAACTAGAAGGACACAATTCAACTGATGGCGATGCATTAGATGATTGCGTTTCTACTAAGTTTACGGGACGGTCTGGTGTAGATTGATATGACATCCATCTAGGCAAACGAGGTCTTCCACGAGATTTTGGTGTTTCGTTTGCAAGGACACTACTTGTTTCAATCTTAGCCAAGGAATTTGGTACATCTGCTTGAAAGTTTAAAGAATCTAAACTATCTTTTGGTTGGATCTTTAACTCAATGCAATCAAAATTCTGTATTACCCGAAGAGTCCACTTTCTAGTTCGAATATTTATTCTGTATTACTGGAACATTTGGTCTGGAAGGTCAACCACCCATATTTTCATTATACAAACGAACAACTTCTGGCCTGTCTACTTCAATAAACTTATGCAATGTTTTATCCCATCGCATGGCTTCATCATTCTTGCCAATGCCTACAAAGTTTGATGCAATATTGACTATCTTGCTGTCATACCATCTAATAAGTATGACTTTCCCATTGTCACTAAAACATTGCACAGATGATCCTCGTCCTCTTTTGGCTATTATTTTTTGCTAAGGCAATGGGGGAGTTCCAAATCTGTTTAATAGTACAGTACCTTTATGCCCCAAGGACACGGCTTGCCTTTTATATGAGTATAGTATAGTATAGTTTTGCAATAAACTTGTCTACCACTATAAAGAACTAACCTTTATATTGAGCATAAATATTAGTAAAATGGAAAAGTATTCAAACGGAGTTTTTATGTTTATAATTCTTTTAGTGGTTTCTGTTATGAAACGAGAGCGTAAATTGTTTGCAAGTGAGTCCACTTGCAGCCTAGTTAGCCATTTCTTTTCTTTTTTTTTTTTAGTAATATTACATTAAATTCGTCTAGTTCGAAAAAAGTCTCTTTATCTTCTTCCACTGCGTTTTCATACTCGTCGTCAGTATTACCTTCAATTGCAATTTCCTGAGATTTTAAAAGAGTCGCAGTCTTCTTTTACACCAAAATCCAACTTATCAACTTCAACATCGTTTTCTATAATTGTGTTCTATTTTAAAAAAATTTAGAACTTTTCATACGGAAGTGCAATAAAAATTTCCCGCGCAAATTTCAATAATCTTGTACACAGAGTACTTTTGTCCCATACAAGGGACATGATTATTTTAATGACTGCGTCTTTTCCAAAAATACTATTTGTCATTGCAATTCCACAAAACTATTTATAAACAATCAAACAATACTCACCAATTATTTCTGATCACTTCTTTACACAATTAGATATACATATATTTAATGATAGCAAAAAGGACAATTATTACACGAAAAACAAGTGATACTAATAAAAGTAAAGAGCTGCACTGATAAAATAAGCTGTTGCTTAAAGCAGAATAATAAAGCTATTAAAATAGTTATAAAGCTTTTGCCTGATATGATCAGTTGAAAAGCTGTAGTAATCTAAAATTAAAAAATAAATTTGTCCCATATAAGGGACAAGTGACTGAAAGGGTTGAACAACAATGTGTTACATTATCGACATTTGTGGGAAATCGAGTATCAGAGACAAGATCAAATGTATGATGGCACCTGGAGATATGTAACCACTAAATATAGCCCAGCAGATATCGTTTCACGTGGTTCCGATGTCAAAGATTTGAAGAGCTTATATTACTTTTGTGGACTGTCGTTCCTTAAAATGGAAGATGTGATGTAGCCAGTTGCTGAAACCCATAATCTCAATATGGAAGTGTTGAAATCAAGAGAAATGTAAAATGACTTTCGTTGCTGCTGAGAAATCCAATTCTATTGTACGTTACAGGTAATTTGTAACAGAAGATCGTACACAAATTGCATTGCTGTTTGCGCAAGTCGCTGAGACGTCAGACATTCCAAAGTATAGCACCATCACCCCAGGAACTTCGAAAACCACTGCATTGTATCTTTTGTGTTATTCAACAGTACTACTTCGAATGATGTTAGCACCCTTCGCAAGGGGTTAAAATCAGGGGTCAGTTGAAAATTTTGAATACATTTTTGGAGAACGTCGATGGGTTCTCACTGCTCAAGGTTGGTGGATGCTTGGCTGATATTCCGTATGGTCAACGTCATCCATTATATTGCCGGCTAAAGATAATTTTCTCATACAATACATATTACATGTGCATCGTAAGAATGATCACGCTGGTCCTAAAACACTGCTTGAACTATATCGACAGAATTTCTGGGTCATCAACGCTCGTAATCTAACTCGTCGTGTGCATTAAGTACGTTATCATTCGAAGCTTCAACAACAGGTTATGGATGACCTTCCTGTGGAGAGAAATTTCCCTGACGGCCATTCGAAAGATGTGGTATGGACTTCTGCGACCCAGTACATACATACTTGCGGATTAGTGGGAAACAACCTTACAAAACATGTATAGCGGTTGTTGTCTGCTTCGCGACCAAAGCAGTATAATTTGAAGTAGTTTCAGATGTGTCCACAGATGCCATTTTGGCCGCACTCAAGCGCATGATAGCTCGACGAGGACTCCCGTCACATATTTTCTGCGATAATATCACTAACTTCATCGGAGCTCACAACAAATTCAATGAGTTCAAGGCATTCCTGTTCAATCGGAGCAACTAATATATAGTACTAAAATTTTTTCATCAGAATTTATTAACTTTCGTTTTATTCCAACCGAGCACCACATTTTGAAGGGCTTTTGAGGCTGCCGTAAAGAGACTGATGAATCGGAGCCTGGAGATGAATTTGACTTTCGAATAACTCAACACAGTCGTCGCAGAGGTTGACGCTGTATTAAACTCACGTCCTATCTCGCCTGCGTCTTCAGATCCGAATGACATGACTGCATTCTCACCAGGTCATATCATTAACGGACAATCCTTGAGGGCATTACTAAAGCCTTGTCATGTTGACTTCGATAAACTTCCAATTTTGGGTGCGTTAATGACACGAGTACATCAATGAATTCGCGTAAATTGGATCAAACAATCATCTAACGTACAGAAAATTACTATGTTTATTGTTCATGAAGACCACATTCCACCACAACGTTGACACTCGGTCGAATCGTAGCCGTCATTGCTGGCAACGATGGGAAAGTGCGAGTTGTCGATGTACGCACACGGAATGGAATCATTCGACGAGCAGTTTTATGATTAGATCTAATAGTGAATTTACACCAAAAAGTGATTCAATGAGAATCGATTTTGCGTTTACACCGGAGATTCTGATTCTTGAACAGCTGGTTTTTTTTTTTTTTGTTTTGCTTATATATACATGGTACATTGCGCGGATATTATGGTAATTTAAAACGTAAAATTAGTGGAAACTGCATTATTAATAATAATTTGAAGTTTGTTTTTCATTCCTGCTACGATATTTTATTAAAATTTTAGCATAACATTTACAATTTGTAATTAACTGACACTAACGTCAGCTGTTTTTGTTTTGGTTTGAAAGAAAAAAGGAGCAGAAGTCTTTCGAAAATGACAGTTCCGGTTGGAAATTACTGAAAATTCTCCAATACTAGCAGAAATTTGCCAGCCCTGATTCCGATTCCATTATAGAATTTACCAGAATCGATTCACATTTTACAACAAAAACTGCCATTTTTCATGTGGTTGTTGTCCGATTCAATAAATAATCGATTCTTGCTTGGTGTAAATTCATTATAAGATAACGAATTCTGCATAATAAATTAGTATTCAACACAACGTTTTTCGGATCGGTTGACTTAGTGACTAGCCTAATCGCTTATGATTTTTTTTTTCTTAGACAGGTTTACAGCCCCATCATTTATTTCGTTTCGGCCAGAAAAACGCTTCTGGTATTAACAGCTTGATTTTCCCTGGATTTAGAGAATATTATATATGACCTTATATAAATTCACTCAGTAATAACTCGATTTCTACAATTCAATATCTTGATGACCAATATGTTAAGAGGATGCTTTACTTTTACATTGTAAATTGTTTGATATTGAAAGCCAATATTTAAAAGAATAAATAAATTCAATTTTTTATGGATAAATAAATTATAAGCTATTCTCTATCGCAGATTATTTACCAGCCTGCAACAAACTATAAATTTACAAGGATAGAAATAATAAATAAAAAAATCACCCAAGTGCGAGTCAGACTCATACACGGAGGATTCCGTACCAGATTGGGGTTTGTAAGGGAGGTACTCCCCAATAGTGGTCCGATTTGACTGATTTCAACAAATGTACCGCGCCTATGTCAAAAAATTTTAGTGTCTAAATTTCAGATCAATTGGTGATAAAAACAAAAAAGTTTTTCGAATAAGAAACTGAATTTTAATGGTGCTTTGTAGTTGTCCGTTTTGGCTGATTCCAACAAATTAGGCTTGGGTAGTTCGAAAGAGCGCTCTTTTAGGTGAATTGAACGACCTAGTTCGCCGATGATCTCGCTCTTAGTTCGTTTTGGTCTTGGGTAGTTCGCGAACGACCTAGTTCGTCGATGATCTCGCTCTTAGTTCGTTTTGGTCTTGGGTAATTCGTGAACGAAAGGCGTTGGTTGAGGTGACAACTATGCGAACGTGAATAGTTCGAAATACGTTTGTTATGTATGTGAACTATGATGATTTCGTTCTTAGTTCGTTTTGTATTTAATTTTCTGCCATCCCCCTCTTTCACTGGCGCCAACCATATATTTTTTTATATATTTATTGATTTTTAAAGTATATAAAAAAATTAAAAAAAACAAAAAGTCAAAAATTCATCCAATGACAGGCTGGTGAAGTGGGGGTTGCCAGTCAAAGGGTGCTCCCTGGTTCACATGATTCCAACCCTTGTAGTGATCTAAATCAAACAAAGAAAAAAAATTCTCAATCAGTAAAGATGTCGCTATCGTTTGTGCCTCAGCCAAAAAAATTCACAAAATGGCGTCCACTTAAAAAAAAAATTTTTTTTTTACCCGTTTTTCGACCTTTACGAATTTTTAAAAAATAATTGGTATTAAAATTTTTCAAAATCCAAGGGTAAGACGATAAAAAAGTGTATAAAGAGAAATTGAGAGATTCTCACAAAATTTCAAAGGAATCGGTCAGATAGAACTTGAGATATCGTGTCAACCACCTCAAAAAAAGGAGTTTTGAGAAAGACGCGTTTGAAGTTTGAGAAAGATTTCCAGTAGAATAACTCAGATAGTAATATTGGCTTTTATATGGAAATTTAAAAGTGCACATGTATTATATATATATATTATATATATATATATATATATATACATGACGAGCTCGTGTCGGATATAATATATATATATACATATATATATACATAAAGAGCTCGAGTCGGATATAAAAGAATTTCTGGAAAGAAGGAATTTTCAAGTCTGCCGTTCATTGTGTGATCACTCCGCTAGACCGGCTTAGATGCCACGTCACAAAATCCGCTGTATCTTCCAATATATATATATATTTCGAATTTTGAAAAATCCTTTTAAGAGCATATTTTTGAAAGTCTAAGCTTTGAAAATATGCAAAAAAAAAAAATCGATTTTTTCAATTTTCTAGACCGGAATACCCCCTTAAATAAATAATATTAATAAATAAATTTCTCATACTTAGAGTTTACGGTAAGTTTATTTAAAATTGAAATTTTACTCTGATATTTCTACTAATTGTAATAAATACATAAAAATTACTATTACAATTAAATTAAATTTTGGTTTCTTTTTTTCATTACTTGTTCAGTATTATAATTTAGCAAATAGATACTTATAAATTACAAATTATGTTTTATTTTCATATAATTAATAATAGATAATAGATAGATTAATAATTTCAGTGACTAAATTTGAACTTTTTACCTGTTATTACATAAATATTATAATTAGTAATTTACGTGACGTTTTGTTAATCAAAATAATGGGTCAATGTTTACTTGCTTAAGTTTAAGATTTAAATAAAATTTATTTTTATTTAAGATTAAGTAATATAATGTCATCAAGAAGTAAACACAGTTTTATATGGCCGTATTTTGCTGAAGAAACCGACGGCAAAAAAGCAAAATGTAAATATTGTTCGTCATTCATCAGTATTGCAGGAGGTTCAATTGGAAATCTCACTCGGCATATGAAAACTAAGCATCCTTTAGTTCCTTTAACTATTGAATGACAAGATTTAGTACATTTATCTAATTCAGGCTCTCCGCAATTTTCTAGAGATGAATTTGTGTGCCTTAAGTGAAAATTTAATTTTTTATTTTTTACTTTAAACTGAATAATAAACTGAATTTGAAAATCTTAAATATATACATAATTATATTTATTTGGACTGGGCTCGTTGGCCCAGAGGTTAGTGCGCTGGCTGACATTCCAAGAGTCTCGGGTTCGAATCCCGCTCAAGACAAGTCTGGTCCTGCACTTTTCTAATTCCCTCCTTTCCTTCTTAACATTCCCCTGAGCTGAAAGCCTCTGTCGCTATTGCTCATAATAAATGCTAGGTTATAATTTGTAATTATTAATCTTAGTTCTAATAAAATAAAAATAAATAAAATATATTTATTTGAATGGCCAATTTCGAAAAGCGCACAATTCTTATACATACAGTCGAATCGCGACAATTCGTACCTCGATAAATCGAAAACCTCAATAATTCGTAACAAACTGCTGGTCCCTTGAAAAAGCTTCGAGAATTCGTAAAACTTTCATACGTTTTGGGCCCCTCGTTAATTCGTATTTTTAATTGGAATACAATGAACATAAAACCTCTTATAATTCGTAATTAATTTCTAAAACTTCTTATAATTCGTAATGAAAACGTAAAAAAAAAAACAAACAAATCGGATTCAGTTTACCACTTTGTTCGTTTTGTTTGTTATTTCTTAGTGCACAATTTAGTTAACAATTTCTCAAACACAAAAAAATTATTGCAGCAAATGACAATGGAGCAAAAAAAAAGGTGGCGAAACAATACGATATCGCACCATCAACACTCACATCAATTCTACAAAAAAAAAACTAGAAAGAAGGTTATCTTCGACTATGTCGAAGATGAAATACACTTCACGGTTCTGACAAATATCCTGCGACTATCTTGGAAATTGATAGTACCCAAGTTTTAGTTCGATAGGACAGAAAACAAAAAAGTTTTTCTAATAAGAACATGAATTCAAATGGGTGGTACCCCCACTAGTGGTCCGATACAAGTGGTTCCGACAAATGTACTGCGTATGGTAAAAAGAGAGGTTCATGCAAAATTTCAGCTCTCTAGCTCAAAAACTGAGGGACTAGTTTGCGTACATACAGACGAACAGACGGACATGGCTTAATCAATTCGTCTAATCGAGCTGATCAAGAATATACACACAGCGACAAAAGAAAGTGAACACATTAGTTTTTTGAATTAAAAGTTTTATAATTATGTATTAATGAATACAAAATAAAATCGGCCATTCAACAAATTCGATATTATGTTTCAAATCATAATGTCCAAAAAAATGTTTTTGATTGTTTTATAAGTTTGGAAAAGTTTTATAATTATGTATTAATGAATACAAAATAAAATCGGCCATTCAACAAATTCGATATTATGTTTCAAACCATAATGTCCAAAATAATGTTTTTGATTGTTTTATAAGTTTGGAAAACTCAATTGAAGAGATAGGGGAAAAGAACCTCAAGCGATCAAAAATTACAAACTTCTTTAAGCCTTAGTCTTTCCTCTTTGTAATTATTTTATGTTTCTGTTTTTATTATTCTATTAAATTAATAGTATGTAAGATGTAAATATATATGTAAAAGGAGTTATTATGTTCTAATTAAGTAAAAAAATAGATGAAAATCAACTGAAATGTAAATCCGCGTTAATTCGTATTTTTCTTTTTTTAGTCTCGATAATGCGAAAACCTAAATAATTCGTAGAAAATGCTGTTCCCTTGCAATTACGAATTATCGCGATTCGACTGTATATCTTCTATACGAGATATGCCCTTTTAAAAATTGCTTATCCATTTATTTATCTCTACTAAAAAAAAAAAAAAGAAAAGAAAAGAACTAACGAACTAAATTGAACGATCCCAAAGGCGAACGACTATGCCCAATATCATCAAAAGTAAAGGTTTTTGATCAAACAAGCAAACTGAACGCAGACTTTATGGTGCCTTTATTTACTTGTTGCTAGACTTAGATTCCATTATCTCAAAAATGAACGGTAAAATCTAGATTTTTGTTTTTAATTTTCATACTTAAGAATGTAAAGAATAAATTTATGCAAATAAAATTAAATGAATTACACATTAACATAGCGTTTTTTCTTTTCTAAAAAAAAATTAGGTGAACGCAGACTTTATGGGCTATGTGTAAGTATGTTTGTCCTTTCTAAGAGATAACTGCTTTTGTTTTATTAATATACAAACAGTTATAAGAAATCAAGGTAATGCAAAATATACTTCTAAGCTCTAACCACTAAGTTTTAAATTTAAGATCGGCGATGAGTGCAATGTGATCCGATGGAAAGCATACGGACGGTAATGCAATGTTTGCAGATAGTTGTTCATCGGTAGGTAGCGGAACAGAATTTAATACTTCAAGACGATCGTGCTGATAAAAAATATAATCCAAACATGCTGCAAATAGTGTTGTATAGTTTGTGTATTTTGGAGTGCCACAGGCGGAACTCATGTTAAATGGTTGTTTGAGTGCGACATTTTCAACAGCTTCTCTGGCATCTGTGAAAATGAAATCCAATTATACCTAATCCAATTATACCTTGCTGTTCATTTTTCAATGAAGACTTACTACTTTGCCAATCTTGCAAGTCATTACCGATATAACCTTCAGTCATTAGTCTGTAAATACCACACTGTGGTGTACTGTTAAAGTCACCACAAAATACAATAGACAAACTTCGCTCATCGTCTATATGCTGGCTGGATATTGTTTCTCTATACACATGTTCAATATAAAGGAGTGAGAAACCAACTTGTAACAAACGTATATGATCGGCATCTGGATGAAAATATAAATGTGTGTTGGCGACAAGTAAATATCGATCGGCATTATGGTATTTAAGTACAGTAATCTATATAACGAAGCACATATAAAAAAGATTTATAAAAAAAATAAAACGGATAAAATATAAATTTACATTATTTTGTTACCACCTGTAATGTAGTTGATCTATCACAAATACGTGTCATTAAAAGTGCATTATCTTTGATTTTAAGCCATAAAGATTTGAATACTTCATTTTTACTTATATTTTCACCAAGATTGACTTCATATTTTTTGACAAGCTGAAATAGATTTTTACGGTAGAACGTTGCTATGCCCTCGGCATATGTGCCTTTCTGTGCGATATGGCCGCGCATGTTATGTGGTGACGCAGCCAACATTATCGTTAAATCTAAATCGAAAACTTTTAAATCGACTTCCTGTAGACAAATCACATCCGCATTATATCCCATGAGTTCTCTGAGAAATAATTGCTTCCGGTAATCAATAGACAATGCATTTGTTGGGCAATATGGAAATAGGACATTTCGTGAATAATCACTATCCGAATAACAATCCGCTAAGAGATTATAGGTGACAATACGGAATTTTGTAGCATCATTTAGAGGTTGCTTTGTATAAAGATGTCGAAAACCAAATGAGCACATGCCTGCTTGACTGGCCTGCACAGGCGATTTCATTACATACTCAACCGGTGTTCCTAAGTTACCGTGATAATTGGCTGGTGTCAAGATAAGTTTTAAATGATGATTAACGTCTTCATTGGTAGTTTTATAAATCAAGCCTTCGCCACACAATTTCCACAATGCATTGCGATGATCACCGGATGATGGCTGTAAACAGGCACAAATGCAGACAGATTAAACTAAATTAAGTCAAATTAGTACTAAAACTAATATTTTTACCAATTCTGCTTTATACCAAACGCCTTTGCAATGCTTACGTTCGGCAAATTGCAACTCCAACTTATTTGGATACACAAAGAAACCAGCTAAAATTGAATCAGGCAAAGTAATTGCTTGCACCCAAGGCTGATTGAGTACAACATCGTAATTTTTATCGCAAATACGTAATTTAAGGCCTGTTGAAATGTCATTCAGAAGTTCGGTAAATTTTAGGTTTTTAGGGATTTGCTTGCAATCCCCACACAAGAAATCAATATTAACCTGGGTATAGATAAAATTTATTATTACGGAGGACGTATGTATTAGAGTTGCGATAAATGTATTGAAAACAGCATATGAATAAATTCAAGCAAACCTCTGTTATGTATGTATTAAACGTGCATGATTATAATCACTTTTTGCACTTCTCTATGTACTCATGAATATGTACTCACATTTAATGTAATCAATAAGCAACGTACTATTACAATATGTACGCAAGAACACATACTAGTATAACTTTTTGCACATTTAATTATACGCTCACTTTCAACTAAAGTGTCACAACTCAAAATACAGCGTTTGGAGGAAAACGTGTTTTAAGTTTTTACCTTACTCACAAATTGGCTAATTATAAAATAAAAGATATATTCTCTTCTCACGCGGAGTGTATGTAGCCATTCACATGGCATAAAATTTTACACAGTATCATCATATAACGAATATTTCTGCATCATTAAATCAAAAATCGTTTGTTTCAAGTTGTGACACTTAAGTTAAGCGTGTGCGATATAAGTACATATGCAATGAATAAAAAAATTGTTGTTCTCGCCCACAAATTTACATAGTAATGGAGAGAGTTAGCGTAGGGTTAAATATATGTAGACAAAATAAGTATAATATGTTAAACACATGAACATAAAATAGGAATAAGAAGTATAATAAAATCCTAGCGGTACTTATACAATTTATTAACATTTATACCTAAGTAAGAATAATAAAACATAAGAAACATTGTACTAAGTATGTAACTGTAAGATTAAGACAAATAATAAAATTTGATTTCTGCGTTGAGCGATAGCAAGTCGCTTAAGTCAGTTGTAAGCTGAACACGAATAAAAGCACTAATAAAATCAATAAAGTAAATTAATTAATTGGCGATCCTGTCAGAAGTTATGTTAAACTTATAAGACATAACTCTTACAAGCGGACCACAAATACGAAGGACTCGAGAAGTTTAAATCCTACGTACTTCAGGGATGAGAGGAATTCAAGCACAATATCCAAATCAAAGGACAACGCTCTCCGAAAAGGGATAAATAAGTCGTAATCTTGAAAGGATCTACCACCGGCTTAATCGCTTAAAAACGGGCATATTTCCTTTCACTTGGTAGGCCAACCAACCCGTCAAAACACAAAGTGTGACCAGCTTAATAACAATGTTACAATAAAAATAAAAATATGAGTAAGGGAAGCCACCTTAAAGAGGAGGCAGTCACAGGGTCATTACCTCAAGGCGTCTCTGATCCCCACGCTGCTATTTAAGCTTTAATAAACGAAATTAAAGAATTTAAAACGAGTCAACAAGTCCAAACAATTTTATTTGATAAAAAAATAAATGAAATTAAAAACCTACATATGTACCAATTGAACCTCGAGTTTATGTTGATGACACAATACCATGGCGAAGTGAAAAACAAATTTAATTTGATTTTTTTAAAGATTTACCAGTGTTCAAAGGTGACATAAGTGAATATAGAAGTTGGAAAAACAAAGTTATGGAATTAGTGAAAAGAATTCAACCGTATAAAGGAACATTTGAGTATAGTAGAGCCTCAATGATAATTCAATCAAAAATACTTTGTGAAGCATATGACATTTTAATCAGTCAACGTACAACAAGGAACATCCCCGCAATAATTAAAGGATTGGAGGAACAATACGCAGATGGCAGAACTATTGTAACGCTAGAAAATGAACTCTTTAACCTGAAACAAAAACCAACACAAGCAACCAACCAACAATTAAGTATGCTGCAAATTTCGTAATAACTAAACTTGAAAATGAAATCCCAGATAAAAATGCATTAAGTTATTTAATAAGAGAATGACAGAAAAAACTAATTCAAACGCAACTGGAAAAGAAATTCCTTTCCAGACATCAACAGTTTCAACAATATAGAAAAGAGAATCAATAACAGCTTTATGAAAATCATCAGAGAGCAGAGCTATATACATACGAGGTGTGACAATTAAGTAACGGGACTGGTCTGTAAAACATACTTTATTGAAAACTTATTACAAATAACAATTAATCTCCTTCAACATACTCCCCTTCCCTATCTATACACCGCTACATGCGAGTTTTCCACTGGTTAAAGCAGTGCTGTAAGTCACTAAGTGTTAGACTCCTTAGCAGGTCTGCCGTTTTTGCTTTTACCTCTTCAACCGACTCAAAACGTGTTCCCTTCAACGAACTTTTGATTTTAGGGAACAGGTAGAAGTCGCAGGGAGCGAGATCTGGTGAATACGGTGGGTGTTCGAGCACGGTAATTGATTTTTTCGCTAAGAACTGCATCACAGAGAGTGCATTGTGCGCTGGCGCGTTGTCCTGATGCAGAATCCAGGATTTGTTGTTCCACAGGTCTGGTCTTTTCTTTCGCACTTTTTCTCTCAGCTTCTCCAGGACCTCAATGTAGTATTTCTGGTTTACAGTTTGACCCTGAGGTACCCATTCAACCATAATGATTCCTCTGATGTCGAAAAAAACAATCAACATTGCCTTCAGTTTCGATTTGCTCATTCGAGCCTTTTTCATTCTTGGTGATCCCTGCGTCTTCCAGTGCATGGATTGTCTCTTTGTTTCAGGGTCGTACTGGAAAATCCATGTTTCGTCACATGTGATGACTTTTTCCATTAGCTCTGGATCTGCTGTCAATTGTTGCATGATGTCAAAACAGATGTTTTTCCGGTTCTCCTTCTGTTCGGGAGTGAGGTTTTTGGCACCATTTTGGCACACACTTTTGTCATTTTTCCGAACAATTTCATTAATTTTTTGAACGTTTTCTGCAATTCTTGATGTCACAGGGCGTCCAGTCCGTTCCTCATCATCAACTTCTTCCCGGCCCTCAGAAAATCGTTTGTGCCATTCGAAAATTCTAGTACGTGACATGCAGTCATCACCAAACACATTTTTTAGCAATTGAAAACACTCACTTGGAGGTTTTTTTAATTTTACGAGAAATTTTAAATTAATTAGCTGCTCGATTTTTAAACTAATCATTTTTCCGGCACTTCTATTACACAACACTTTACTCAAACTAGGTTTAAAAGCAAACTAGACTAGACAGAGAGGCGGGATCAAGTGGATTCTGCGCAGTAGGAATCAAGGTCACTCACCATCCATCCCCACACTTAAAGCTAAAGACAGACGACTGTGGTATACTCAGTCCCGTTACTTAATTGTCACACCTCGTACATCCATCAAATAACAACAATCGAATTCAACAATGGCGAAACAGTAACGAATTATTCAAGAGAGATAATTCAGGTAACTTGCAACAAAAATTAAATCAACAACGATTAAACA
Organism: Amiota minor; assembly: GCA_037043295.1. Lineage (NCBI taxonomy): Eukaryota > Metazoa > Arthropoda > Insecta > Diptera > Drosophilidae > Amiota > Amiota minor. Next base: position 46,354 of record JBAMAW010000457.1, read on the forward strand.
ATGTGGGGAATCTTCAACCAACACCTAGTAAAAAAGATTGCAAGGAACTTACATAGTTAAATTTAACAAAATAATTGGTATATTACACGGTCTAACATTTTATGAATCTGATAAAACCGTTTGAAATGATATTAGGATTCGAAGGACTCAAAAAAATCAAAGCAAAAATAGATTCACTATTCCTTAAACTTGAGTATAAAATTTATTTTATTTATTTATTCATTTATCATAATTAAATCTAATATATAATGCTAAACTTAATACCAATTTTAACGAGTAACTAGCTGCTGGGGCCTACGACTCGCGATTTAATAATAACTTGTAAAAGATTTAATGTACAGTAATTTAAATTGTAAGGTTGGATTTTTTGTAGAAATTATGTATGTTGGAGATATTTAATGGCGAGGGAGTATTTAAAAGTTGGGATGGGGCTATGGAACTAAAAAGGGAGACCCTTGGGCTCTCAAAATGTTGGCAGGAGTCCAGTAGATGATTTGCGTTGAGATCGGTTCCGCAAAAAGGTCATGGTGGACGAACTGAAGCTTTGAGTAGATGTTGGTGCGTGATTTGGTGTGTCCAATACGCAGACGAATGAAAACTGCGCATGCCCGTCTAGATGAGTTAGTAGGAAGATCGATTTTGTCGCAAGTTGGGTTGATGGAAGAGTACCCGTGGTGGAACTGTCCCCATCCCGTCAACTTCTTCGTATGCAGATGAAGAGTAACCAGGTTTTTTAAATCTCTAGAGCTGGTTGGAGTGAAGACGTATGATGGGGCGGAGCTGATGTGCCGGGCTGCCTCATCGGCGCATTCATTTCCCCGAATACCTTGGTGGCTGGGAACCCAAAGAATGGTGATTTTGTGGTGGTGTATAGTGCATAATTAAAATCAAATTAATCAATTAGTATCAAATTAAAATTCCCAAAACTTTGAAATGTAATTATTCATGTGACTCACAAAAATATGAATTCGAAATTGATAAAATAATGAATAAAAATGAACACATTACCGAATATTTACCATTCACAACAACTGTAGAAACTACAATTAGGACAGAATATAATGATCCAATCTATACAAAACAATATCCCTATCCTTACGCATACAAAGAATTTGTAGAGACAAAAATTCAAAAATTATTAGAAAATAAAATAATTCAAACTTGTAGAAGTCAATATAAATCACCAATATGGATAGTACTCAAGAAAGTAGATGAAAAGGGACAACCAAAGAGAAGATTAGTCATCGATTTTCAAAAAATTAATTCAGCAACAATATCAGATAGATATCCAATACCAGATGTAAATATGAGATTACAAAATTTAGGAGACGCAAAAATATTTTCAACTATAGTTTTAGAGTCAGGATTTCATCAAGTATTAATTAAAAAAGAAGACAGAGAAAACAGCATTTTCTGTTAACGGAGCATAATTCAAATATGAAAATCTCATTAGAAAAATAAAATTTCTTCAAAACAGAAACAAGAAAGAAAAATAACTGTCGATAAAAAAAATTGAAACAATCAAAATTTATTCAATTCCAACCAATTTACAATAAAAGAACTTAGATCATTCCTTGGATTAGCAAATTATGATAGAAAATGTATACTACACTTCGCTCATATAGAAAAACCGCTCAACAATTATTTGAGATCACTAGAAGGAAAGATAATCTCAAAGAATCAAAGTCCTAAGTATAAAATCAAGTTAGATGAAGAATCATCAAATCACTAAATATCCGCAAAAGATCACAAGCAGAAATTAAATTAAATCAATCAGATTTTACGAAACCTCTTGAACTAACCACTAACGCAGGTGACTATGCCATGTCCTTTCGCAAAATAGAAAACCTATAATATGTGTAACAGGAACACTATTAGATACAGAACTTAATTATAGTGTAAATTAAAAAGAATTACTGCGATTGTTTGGTCCTTAAAAAATCTTCGAAACTATTTATATGGAATAGCAGACTTAACAATTTAAACAGACCATCAATCTCTAACCTTTAACATATTAGAAAAAAAAACCTTAATACAAAATTAAAACGTTGGAAAATTTTGGTAGAAGAATATGGAGCAAAAATAGAATACAAACCAGGAGTTCAAAATGTATTAGCGGACGCCCTCTATTGTCAAATAAATAACATAACGTCAACATCCTCAAATGATTCGACCCATTCAGAATTATTCTTACCAAATGAATTCCTAAAAGTAAAAAATACATTAAATGCGTACAAAAATCAAATTATAATTATCAAAGTTAATAATCACTATTCTCAAGTCAAGAAATTACATAATAGATTCTAGAGAACAAGAAGAAATTATAATAAAGACACATATTAGAGCACATAGAAACCGTTCAAATAACTGTCATGAAATTAAAGAAAATTACTATTCGCCCAAGATGTATCGTCATATTAAAAAATCGGCCAAATGCGAATCAGACTCGTACACGGAGGGTTCCGTTCCAGATTGGGGTCTGTATGGAAGAAGGTACTCCCCCTAGTAGTTGAACAAATGTACCGCGCCTATATCAGAAACTTATAGTATCTAAATTTCAGTTCAATATTCCAAAAAACAAAAAAGTTCTTCGAATAAGAACCTGAATTTTTATGATGAGTTTGTATGGGAGGTACCCCTCCTAGTCGGCAAGATTTGGCTGATTCCAACAGAAGTGCTGCGCCTATATCAAAAACCTATAGTATCTAAATTTCAGTTCCATAGAACACAAAACCAAAAAAAATTTCTAATAAGAACTTGCATTTTAATAGTGGTTGGTATGAGAAGTACCCTCCCCTAATGGTCTGAAATTTCGACAATATAAATTTAAAAACAAACTGTTAAATGTATTTGACATTCTTAACAGTCGTGCAAACTTCAACATTCAAATCACAATTGAACTTAGCTAAAAGATACGGATTGTATGGGAGCACAAATCTTTTATCAACACTACGCCAACGAACATCAACAGGAACACCACAATCACGACGTCTATATACTGGATAACATTTCACACTATCATGAGAGTACGTTCTGAGAAATCATTAGGAACATTTTTAGAACATTTTCCTTCTCGCATGCACAGTGAATTAGGATTAGAAAACAACAGGGACCATGAATCATATGACTTTTTACTAAGTTATGTAATTTTGGATGAATATGAGGGTCAGAAATTTCAGCAGAAACAATTTTATCAATAATTTCAATACTATCAACTCTATCATCATTTTCCAAAGTCAACAAAATATGTGCATGAGGGAAGGCAAAATTACTTTGTGACCAACTCTAGAATCATTACCATTTGGATTTTGATTTATAAAATCACTTAAGTTATTGTAAAGTTCAGGTCTCGTGAAAATTTCGGAAACACAACCATACCTCTCACAAAAGGCGGTTCATCGTCATCGCTTCTGAAAATAGCTGCAACATCAGTCCGAATAGCATCGTTATATCGACGAAGATCACACTCTTTATTCACTTGAATCATCATACAAACATTAGCAGTTGTATTTTCAGGACGGTGACAATATTCAGCCATTGATCTAAAAGAACGTACCAATACATTTACAAGATCTAACTCATTACCTAATTCATACATAATAAACACATTACATTCATTATTTGCTCTAGCATTCAGTCTATGACGTATGGCAGTTTCAACGTCGTAAAAATAAAGCTGTGCATATGCCGAAACACTACCATAACCCGAAGTAATTGAAGCAGATCGGTGGTAAAATTCGTCATAAATCTTAAATGATAAATTCCATTCAAAACTCTGTCATCTAATTTAAATTCAGAACTTATCATTGCAAATGAAGCATTATAAGAACGGATATTATCAAAGTAATTTTTGGAACATTGTTTAATGTTATTTGTCATTTGAGTTCAAACCTTGAATTAAATTCAGAAAAATAATGAGGAGTGGTAATGCAACTTTTACCTTATGACAACACAAAGTAAAGTAATTTCAGATTGAAAATGTTTTGCTGAACAGAAATCACAACGTAATATTAAAGACCCACAACTAAGAGACTCAAAATTACGGGGAATTAAATGCAATGCAATTTTTTACGTTCCATTCAATAAATCAATATCTTGATCGTTTGAAGTACTTGTGATAACATTTCTAGCTGATCTCATGTCTCTGGCGTGTACGCTAAATTATGCCAGTTAAAGTAGATCGGGAAGGCATACTTACAATAAATAATAGCAATGTGAAAATTATGAAAAAAACAAAACAAAAAAAACAATGTTAAAATTATGGAAACAAAAGTTAAATAAAAGATGCAAAAATTTTCGCAAACCATTCACAAAACACTCGGTAAATATTAAGAATGCCGATTATGCTGATTTATAGCAAACAAAAACACTGACTGAGCGGCGTCAAGGCATATAAAATTGTATAGATAAACTGTTAGAAAAATAATTAAAAATAAACGCAAGGAAATTATGCACAAACTTTAAATATTCAAAAATATAGAAAAATTCGACATAAAGCATGCATTTTATCAGAGTGTTTGTGAAATAAGTATGTTTGCGTGGCATGAACAAAGCATGATAAGCGATTTAGATACATATTTCATCATGCTATTTATTCTCTCATCGCTCTGTTTATATGAACTACATTCTCTCTATGGCCATGCTATCTCATTTACGCCTTCACGAAGTAAGTACGTGTGAAAGAGGCAAATAGAGGGAAGTGCTCACTTTTATGAAATATTTGGGCAGAGCAAACGTAAGCGCGTTAGCGGAGGACATACGAAATATTTGCAAAGTGCCGACGGCGTTGCCATCGGCATTGTTGCGCACATCTGCTCACTTCGAAAAATAACAAGAAATGAACTATCATCATGCTTCCATGCAGCATGATGATCACACGTATACGAAATGGCTGATGCTAAAGGCATGACCATGTCGGGGCCCTTTAAACGACGCTATCATGCTCATACACACACTCACACCTACACCATAACTTATGGAACGTGATGTACGACGGGATCCTGAGGATGAGATTACCTCCTGGAGCAACCCTGATTGGATTCGCTGATGACATCGCTCTTGTGGTCGTGGGGAAAACTATAGAGCGAATACAGGTCCTCTGTAGTTTAGCCACAGCCAAAGTCCGGTCCTGGCTTAATCAAGCTCACCTGGAGTTGGCAGCCGAAAAAACGGAAGCGGTCCTCCTGTCCACACGGAAAGTACGAGAGTCTTTCGTGTTTCGGGTAGGGGATCTATACATAACCTCCCAGCCTTCTATTAGATACCTGGGAGTGTTAATTGATGCTAGGCTGACCTTCAAGGACCACCTGGTCAGTGTGAGCAATAAGGCGGTTAAAGTTGTTGGAGCCTTATCTCGCATAATGGCAAACATAGGTTGGCCCCGAGCAAACAAGCGGAGGCTATTAGCCAGGGTAATCGCCTCTATAATGCTTTACGCAGCGCCAGTATGGGCTGACGCAACATTAAAAAGCTCATATATAGTGGGTATCCGTTCGACGTACCGGCTGAGTGCGCTGCGTGTGGCAAGTGGCTTTCGCACGGTGTCGGATGTGGCGATAGAGGTAATAGCGTCCATGATGCCCATTGATATAATGGCACGTGAGTGGCAACGTATATATAACGCGGGTGCTGGTACATCTAAAGATGAAGAGCGTCGGTGCAGCATCCAGGAATGGCAAAGAAGGTGGGATTCGTCTGAAAAAGGACGATGGACTTTCTACTTGATTCCACGAGTGGATGTATGGGTATCACGGTCCAACGGCGAAGTGGACTACTATATGACGCAGATGCTCAGTGGACACGGGTGCTTTAAATACTACCTGCACCGTTTTAAGCATGAGGAGGACCCCTTCTGTCCTGTCTGCGTTGGTATCGCCGAAGATGCGCACCACGTTCTTTTCTGTTGCCCTCGATTTACCATGGAGAGAGCATGCATTGAAGAGTGCTTTGGCGAACCACCCACAGTTGGAAATTTGGTGCCACATATGTGTCAATCTCCGGAGAAGTGGCAAACAGTGAAATCTGCTATGTTTGCTATAATGAGTACTCTCCGCACTCTGGAACGTTATAGAGCCGCTGAACGATTGCGTGTACGAAATAATCGTTTGGCATTAGGTGTCCCGGACTGATTTTTTAGTTCGCTGACGTGTAGGAACGACCTACTAACAAACAGTACACGAGGAGACCCACAAAACATGGGACAGACAGACTTTTGAGCTATGATGCTCCACCTTTTCCCTTCCGACGAAATATAAAAGAACAGTTCCGGGGGGACATTAGGACACGGGGGTAGTTTTTAGCGGTGTTGAAGTCCCGCACTCGGTTGTAGAACCGGTTGGCTTTCGATGCTTTTCTACCAATTGAAAAAAAAAAAAAAAAAAAACCTACACCATAACTTATGGAGGTCGAAATTTGACTTTGGTTGAAAGAGGTTCGGCGCGTGCCGTTTTTTTTTTTTGCCGTCGGCATTTACGAAACTTGAAAAATGGAAAAGTTTTACATGTAAAATTAAATAAAATTATGATTTAGGCATTTAAAAAGTAATATTAATTTTACCCATTAAAATTTCAATTTTGAGTATTGGGCGAAAAAAAAAAAACCTCGCAGTCGTCGGCTTGCTGCAAATTTGAATACGAAAGTTGAAAAGTTGTTTTGCATAAAAAACGTTTTAAATAAAAGTAATAAACAATAATTTAGACACACGCATATTCAAACGAACAAAAATCACGTTACACACACACACATTGTTGTCGTCGGTCGCGGCGGTTGATCTAGTGACCAACTGTAGTGTGCATATACCTGCCTCCTCTGGAAGAAGAATAAACAGAATCAGAATTTGTTTTATTTTTCCCTGGCTTTTTTAATTTCTCTCAACAGCTCCATTGAATGCTATTGAGAGGAGAGTCGTCATGTCATGTCAGAGAGTGAAGAGAAGTGAAAAGAAGAGCAGCCAACAGTCAGGAATCAGTAGACCACCAATAGCCTGTCGGTAGGCTTAAAACGACATGGGAAGGCACCCAGAAATAAAAACAAGATGAACAAGGAAGAAGGATCGATATTTACGGTGCAGGGAGTCGGATCCCCAGTACCGGCGACTTTGGAGGGTGCGCAAGCGGGCCCCGGGTCGTCGTCATCAAGCAACCGCAGATAATACTACGAGAACAAAAACTACTGCAGCGATGGGAAACTTGGTCGCTGCAGCGGACAAAGCTACAAGAGCAGCCGGGGAAGGGGACGATCCCTTCAGGCGCAGTAGGTGTACTCAGCGATCACCACCGATGTTAGGCGATCAATTAGCGGTCAGTCCATCGTACGTCATCAGCCAGCCACACCCACTTTCATCAGCTGGGGGAGAAGATACGGAGTCTCACCTGTATGCTGGAAGAAAAGGGAGCTGATGGCAAGCAAAGGCGTTCTATCAACCAGCTTATGAGGGATACGGTAGAGAGCATAAAGGACCTATATGAGCTCTCGGCCATGGAACAAAGGGACGAGAAAGCAAAGGAGGTAATTAGGAAAAATAACTTCTCCCAGACTTCCCCTTGGCAGCGACCCGTCGGGGAAAAGGGCACCCGAAGGAAATTTGGAGACTCCGTCCACAATGAGTCACCCTTCCCTAACAGTCCCGAAAGACCGAGTGGAAGAAGCCAAAAATGGTACCTTGGAGCATGGAGCGTCCACCAAGGCGGCGACAACTCCAAATCCAACCCCAAATACAAGCAGGATCCCGAAGAAGGCAAAAACTCGGGATAAGGATGGTCGCAAGCTGCCACAAGTACAGGAGTGGACCAAAGTTCCCGGCCGGAAAAAACGGGATAATGGCATTAAATCGAGGCCGGATGCTCTCATCATTTCGGCATCCGCGAATTCGTCCTACGCGGATATCTTGAGGAAGATACGAAGCGAGCCAGCGCTTAAGAGCCTAGGAGAAAATGTCAAGGCTGTTCGACGCACCGTTAAGAATGAGTTGCTGCTAGAGCTAAACGGGTGCCAGATCGAAATGCGTCAGAGTTTCAGACGGCAATGGAGGAAACTCTGGGCAACGCAGCCAAAGTCTTGGCAAAAAAACACACGGTGACGATTCAGCTTCGGGATCTGGATGAGATCACAACCGCGAAAGAAGTGTGTGACGCCCTACACACAGTTTGAGATACGTCGTCCAGATGAGTCATCGGTGCGCAATATAGGGATTGTACATCGGGGCACACAGACAGTCTACATCGGGTTGCCTGTAGTGGATGCCAACAAGGTGCTGAGTGCGCAACGAGTCCGTATAGGTTGGGTATCTTGCAGAGTACGGGATTGCACCGAGCCAATCAGGTGTTACAAGTGCTGGGGCTACAACCATCAGGCACAAAGCTGTAAAGAAAGTGTAGACCGCAGTAACCTATGCAGGAGATGCGGAAATAAGACCATAAGGCGGCATCGTGTAAAAGTGAACCAAACCTTGTCCTAATAAGCGAGCAATATCGCAACTTGAGAGGACATCAGTTGACGTCGGACGCATCCTGTAAATCGGCAATATGGGTTACGAACGGGAAGGCCCCTCAAGATCGGGCATTAAATCCTCATTCTGGCTTCACATGGGTGAAAATAAACGGCATTTACTTTTTCTCGTGCTATGCTCCCCCAAGTCTGGAACTAAACAAGTTCGAACAGCTTATAACGGAGTGACTTCAATGCTTGGTATACTATGTGGGGTAGTAGATCGACGAATCAACGCCTAGCCACGCTGAACATTGAACTCCTAAATGATGGTCAGCCAACATTCGAAGCTGGTGGTAGAAGTTCGGCCATTGATCTTACATTCGTGCATAACTCAATTGCACGCCACACGACATGGAAAATTGGCAGTTTCTACACGAACAGCGACCATCGTGCGATTGTAATCGAGGTGTCGTTACAGCCGAGCGGAAGGCATTTATCCTTTGCGAAAGTTAAAGGCTGGAGGGACCGACTTTTTGATAGGGACTGTTTTCAACAAATATGGGAAGATGGCATAACCGGTACCGATGGAGCGAATGGCATGGCAGAGAGCATTACAAAGCGCATCTACAAGCTTGTGACGTCTCAGGAAAAGGCGGACGCCATTGCGTAAGGCAGCTTACTGGTGGAATGATGAGATCGCTGATCTTAGGAGGCGCTGTAACCAAGCTCGCAGAAAGGCGCAGCGTAGTAGAGCCCATCCTAACTGGCAGCAGCAACGCGAGGCTTTTCGGGCGTTGCGGAACCAGCTAAGTAAAGCCATACGGTCAAGCAAGGGAACGTGCTTCAGGGAGATGAGAGATATCTGCGACATTGACCCCTGGGGCAAGGCCTATAAGGTGGTGATGAGTACAGTGAAGGGGCCAAAGTCTGCACAGCCATCAGATCCAGAGTTAATAGCTAACGTGGTTACCACTCTCTTCCCTACTTGTGATCCTATGGAGTACACCAACACATTTATGGACATTGAGGAAGTGCCTGAGGTTACTACTGCGGAGTTATTTAATGCGCTAAGTAAGCAAGGAAATAAGAAAGCCCCAGGGCCTGGCGGCACCCCTAATATCGCTTTGAAGGCTGCGATGGAAGCGGATCCTGATATCTTCACGAGAGTGTACTCCATATGTCTTGCAGAAGGTATTTTTCCCAACATATGGAAAAGACAGAGGCTTGTTCTGTTGCTAAAACCCAACAAGCAACCAGATCATCCATCCGCGTACAGGCCACTTTGCATGCTTGACACCATGTGTAAAATACTAGAAAGTATTATTGTCAAGCGCCTGCAGGACACAATGGAGACACGGAACGCTTTATCTGATGCGCAGTATGGTTTCCGCAGTGGTAAATCGACTGTTGATGCTATTCAAGCAGTAACAGATATTGCGCGTAGAGCAACTAGTGGAGATAGGTGGAAAGGTGGAAATATGGAATACTGTGCAGTAGTAACCTTAGACGTTAAAAATGCATTCAACACGGCGAGCTGGCCACATATCATGCAAGCCCTTCAGATTATTGGTACACCAAGATACCTGATGCGGATAATTTCCAACTATTTCGCAGGTAGGGTGTTGTTGCACAATACGGACGATGGCGTGAAGCAATACAGAGTCACGTGTGGTGTTCCACAGGGTTTCGTTCTGGAACGCTATGGAACGTGATGTACGACGGGATCCTGAGGATGAGATTACCTCCTGGAGCAACCCTGATTGGATTCGCTGATGATATCGCTCTTGTGGTCGTGGGAAAAACTATAGAGCGAATACAGGTCCTGTGTAGTTTAGCCACAGCCAAAGTCCGGTCCTGGCTTAATCAAACTCACTTGGAGTTGGCAGCCGAAAAAACGGGAGCGGTCCTCCTGTTCACACGGAAAGTACGAGAGTCTTTTGTGTTTCGTGTAGGGGATCTCTATATAACCTCCCAGCCTTCTATTAGGTACCTGGGAGTGTTAATTGATACTAGGCTGACCTTCAAGGACCACCTGGTCAGTGTAAGCAATAAGGCGGTTAAAGTTGTTGGAGCCTTATCCCGCATAATGGCAAACATAGATGGGCCCCGAGCAAACAAGCGGAGGCTATTAGCCAGGGTAATCGCCTCAATAATACTTTACGCAGCGCCAGTATGGGCTGACGCAACATTGAAAAGCTCATATATAGTGGGTATCCGTTCGACGTACCGGCTGAGTGCGCTGCGTGTTGCAAGTGGCTTTCGCACGGTGTCGGATGTGGCGATAGAGGTGATAGCGTCCATGATGCCTATTGATATAATGGCACGTGAGTGGCAACGTACATATAACGCGGGTGCTGGAGCATCTAAAGATGAAGAGCGTCGGTGCAGCATCCAGGAATGGCAAAGAAGGTGGGATTCGTCTGAAAAAGGACGATGGACTTTTTTCTTGATTCCACGAGGTGATGTATGGATATCACGGTCCCACGGTGTAGTGGACTACTATATGACGCAGATGCTCAGTGGACACGGGTGCTTTAAGCACTACCTACACCGATTTAAGCATGAGGAGCGTTGGTATCGCCGAAAATGCCCACCACGTTCTTTTCTGTTGCCCTCGATTTACTGTGGAGAGAGCACGCATTGAAGAGTGTTTTGGCGAACCACCCACAGTTGGAAATTTGGTGCGACATATGTGTCAATCTCCGGAGAAGTGGCAAACAGTGAAATCTGCCATGTTTGCCATAATGAGTACTCTCCGCACTCTGGAACGTGGTAGAGCCGCTGAACGATTGCGTGAACGAAATAATCGTTTGGCATTAGGTGTCTCGGACTGATTTTTTAGTTCGCTGACGTGTAGGAACGACCTACTGACAAACAGTACGCGAGGAGACCCACAAAACATGGGACAGACAGACTTTTGAGCAATGATGCTCCACCTTTTCCCTTCCGACGAAAAATTAAAAAACAGTTCCGGGGGGACATTAGGACACGGGGGTAGTTTTTAGCGGGTTGAAGTCCCGCACTCGGTTGTAGAACCGGTCAGGCTTTCGATGCTTTTCTAAAAATTTGAAAAAAAAAAAACACCATAACTTATGTCAGCTTTGACAATTTCATTCTTGCATTCTTTTATTCTTAATGTGCAAAATATTTTGTATATTACTTTATATAGCAGGGCGTACGCGGGGGTTCGAACCCCAACCCATCATTGTAGTATTTAAGCTTTATTCGCAACGATATTTTTACCAAACAATATTTAATACAAGCATGTTGTCGTTTTCAAATGTTTTCGTTTCGATAGAGTTACATTTTTTATTCAAGTCACTGTCGTTACCATCGTCAATGTGTAGTAGTTGTAGTTTTGTAGCAATGACCTCTTGGTGTGAAATATTTTGTAAGCGCAATCTACTATGAATAAATAGCGAAATGTGCGCTGGCAACATTTTGAATTTATTATGATTGGCAACTCTACCAATAGGAAATGTTTTACCAATTAAACTCAAATTATCAATTTAATTAAAAAAAAAAAATACTTTTACAGCAAATAGCAGTAAGAATAATAGAGTACTTATTGAAATTTCTGTACTTACTTAACTTTACTTTTTACTGGTATTTTTAATTGTTTGTTATTTGTGCGATTTACATAACAAAAAAGTTTTTCTTGAATTTCAATGGAGGATTTGTATGGGATGTATCCTCTATAGTGGTCCGATTCGGGTGGTTCCGACAAATGTCCCGCGCTTGCCTTGGAAACTGATAGTGTCCAAGTTTCAGTTCGGTAGGAGAAAAACAATAAAAAGTTCTTCTAATAAGAACATGAATTTTAATGGGGTGTTTGTATGGAAGGTACCCCCTAGTGGGTTCATTTGGCTGGTTCCGACAAATGTACTACGTATAGTAAAAAGAAAGGTTCGTGCAAATTTTCAGCTTTCTAGCTCAAAAACTGAGGGAGTAGTTTGCATACAGACGGACAATGCGTAATCAATCGTCTAATCGAGCTGATCAGGGATATATACAATACTTTATGGGGTTTTTTCTTCAACATATTACTTGTCCATAACTTTAAAGAAGTAATGAAAATCATATTCTAATAGTTTTCATAAGATCAATTTTTATTAAAGAGAAGAAATATACACGTTTTTTAATTAACTTTGAGGTTTATTTTTATGTGATACTGTTTGTCTTGGCAGTCACGAGAAACAATGATTACCGTTATTTTTGTATCTACACACACAATTTGGATACACATATTACATTTTGTTTTACAAAGTGATGAATTTGAGCAACAATACTTCCAAAAACAAGGCAAAATGCCAACAAGAATTTGCGTTTAAAGGTGGTACAACATCTAATTTGTTAAAACATTTAAAGACCCGACATCCAACAATTATAGTTGAAAAAGGATCAGGCGCCTCGTCCAACTGCGAAAAAACAATTGCATGTTGTTCGTGACATCTTCCTCTACATTTCTCCATCGGGTTTCTATGTAGTCATGAAACACTCGGATGAAGTCGCAAACGTTGAACAGACACAAAAGCAAACAAAAACTTCGTCATTCGTTGTTCGCTCTATGGATTCAAAAAAAAAAAAAAAAAACAAGTGGATGCTGAGCTTGTAAAGATGGTTTTAAATGACTTACCATGGATTATTGACGACGAAGGTACAAATATTATTTAAATAAATACATTTACACATGTATAATACATATCAAAATTAATATTCTATATATACAGTGGTGGAAAAAATAATAGAAACAAGCAAAAAAAAACTTATATTTTTAAAAAAAAATTTAAAAAAAACTTTTATAAAATAATGAGTATCCAAATATTTCCTATACTCATATTTACATTAAAAAAACAACTAAAATTCAATAAAAACATAACGTAAAATAAAAATGTATTCCATCTTCCAA
>JBAMAW010000460.1:0-42811 GCA_037043295.1 Amiota minor
TCTTCCTTAACACCTGGAGCTCCTTTCTGTTGATCTTATGACTAACAGCTGGGCAGACTTTGTCCCGTATTTAAAACTTATTTGAGGTATTGTTAAAATCCTGGCGCAATTCGGTGGATTTAAAGAAAAAATATTAAACTAACATATCCGATAAGCCAGTGTTAAGCGATGTGATACTCACCCGCTCGCACCAACGCTCGAAAATTGGCCGCTCTAACAAATGACTTCACAATAAAAAGTGTGTAAAATGCTGAAACAACGCATTTATTGCTGAACACGTGAAAATGCACTCGACGTTGCTCAAGCTACAGTGGGGTCAAAGATGGCGGATAGTGAACGGCCTGCAGATATGTAGGTTAGCTGCGAATACTGAATAAGCAGTCCCCGACCAATGAGCAGCTAGAACGGAAGGGGTAGTTTAAAAGGCTACATACTCTTGTGAAATTCTAGTGATGGGGCGAGTGGCGAGCCGCCCGTTAAATAAGCTCTCCGACAAATCTGAAATCCAAAGGCATCTGTTTCCAGGGCCTGAACCTGATAGGTCGGCAGCAATAAAGCCTGGTGGAAGGTCTGACATGCAAACGGTTGACCGTTTCTCATCGCGTCGCGTTGGGAGTCGCCAGAACCTCAGTTAGTTTTTTTTCCGCTATTAACGGTGAAGCGGTGAAGTGAATCTGCTCTGCCGAGGCGTCAGGCGTGATGTGGATCAGAACTCAGCCGCTTCGCAGCCTGATTAGGGAGTGTGCATTAGATACAGTTAAGTAGACTGCGTTGCTCCGGGCGAGTGCCGGTTCGTCTGAATACTCCGGGACTGGTTAAGTGTAGGTCAGGCCCCAGGGAACTAGGGTAGGAACTGTCTTCCGAGGGTTTACCCGTTCTTGACTATTTCGACCCGCCCCCCTGTACACGATGCGCTGGCTATACAATAGCCTAGGTGATGGTAACAGTTCCTTTCTCAAGATCTGCGAGAAAATAAAGAACTTGGTGGACATGCTTGAGGAAAAAGAAGCGGATGGAAAGCAAAGGCGTTCCATAAACCAAACGATGAGGGATAAGATTGAGCGCATTAGAGCCTTATTCGAGCTATCGGCTATCGACCAATAAGATGAAGAGGCAAGGACGGTCACAAGGACGAATAACTCGAAACAGACGTCACCTTGGTTGAATTCACTGGTGATAAGTAAAAGGGGTCCTGAGGGGCAGCTACAGACATCCCCAACTGGCACATAGCGCCATCAGTAAAGGAGACCTTAGGGAGGCCCCATGTGAAGAACAAACCAGTGGCAGCTGTTGATACGGAGATTGCTAGTCCTTCTAAGCCAGCTAAAAAGCCCTGCGGATCGGTGAATCCTCAGATGAAGGAGACGCAGAAGTAGGAAAAGGTGTTGGCAAAAAAGAAAAGAGTTTTGGGACCTAAGTTCAAGAATGATGCCCTCATCATCTCGGCTACCGAAAACACTCCATATGCGGACATACTGTGGAAAATTCGGAGCGATTCTGCACTGCAGATTCTAGGCGAGAACGTTAAGGCTGTCCGGCGCACAAAAAAAAAAAAAATTATGAATTGCTGCTTCAATTCAAAATGACACCAGAAACCAACGCAGCCCATTTTCAGGTAGCTATTAAAACTACAGTAGGTGGGACGGCAAAAGTTTTGGCGAAAACTCAAACTCAGAGACTTTGATGAGATTACATCAGCTTCGGAAGTGTGTGATGCCCTCCACACACAATGCGACATATCCCGCCCAGCAGAATCATCGGTACAAAATATGGGCAAGTAACGCAGAGGTATGTAGACGGCATAAATCACGCTGACGGTTGCTGATGCTAACAAAATGTTGGGAACACAGCGCGTCCGTATTGGATGGGTCCTGCAGGATTCGTGATTGCACCGCACCAACAAGATGCTACATGTGTTGGGGCTACAATCCTCGAGCTCAAAGCTGCAAGAAGTTGCCTCAAAGTAAGCCGCCCACTCCCCATACAGGTTTCACATGGGCTGGGGTAAATGGCATCTACCTCTGCTCATATCACGCGCCTCCAAGTTTAGACATCAATCAATTTGAACAACTCATCACGGAATTAGTAGGGGGAGCGAGGACAAGGACTCCGAACATCATTGCAGGTGATTTCAATGCCTGATCTACGTTATGGGGTACCAGGTGCACAAATCAACGGGGCAGAGTGCTAATGGAGTGTATAGCCATACTCAACATTGAGCTCCTAAATGAAGGACAGTTCACCTTTGAGGCGGGTGGAAGGCGATCAGCTGTAGACCTGACGTTCGCACACAGGTCTCTTGCGCAGCACACGACATGGAGTATAGGTGAATTCTACACCAAAAGTGACCGCCGCGCCATCGTAATTGAGGGAACATCAAACCGGAGAGTCAGAACATTACCATGCTCCATATATGGCATGAATACAACTGTCGCTGACAGGGCAAACAACTGTAGTTTCTGCCCTCTTCCCCTTTTGTTAAACAGTGGCTATCACCGATTTATCTGTAGGCCTGGCAGATGCCCCAGAGGTTACACCAGACGAAGTTCTTCAAGCTCTTAGGAAATTGGTTGATAGGAAGGCTCCAGGACGGGACGGTATCCCAATAGAGCTTTGAAGACTGCAGTGCGAGCTGACCCGGTGACCTTTGCAAAAATGTACTCTGCATGCTTGGCTGAAGGAGCTTTCCCGAATATTTGCATGCTTGACTCACTTGGCAAGATACTAGAAGGTATCATAGTGAGTCGACTTCAGGCTATCTTGGAGAGACCACACGCTATGTCTGATGCTCAATCTACGGTGGAAGCTATAAAAGCAATGTTGGATATAGCGCATAGGGCAATACGTATTGTGCCGTAGTAACGCTGGACGTTAAAAATGCCTTTAATATAGCGAGTTGGCCGTGTGTCATGCAAGCGCTCAGCAGGCTTGGTACGCCGAGGTTCTTGATGCAGATGATTGCTAGTTACTTCAAGGATCGTGTGCTACTCTACAATATCGATTCCGGCCCTAAGCCGTACAAGGTGACACGTGGTGTTCCACAATGGTCGATCATAGGCCCCACATTGTGGAACATCATGTATGATGGCATTCTCAGGAAGAGGCTCCCCCCATTCACTACACAGATAAAGTACGCTGATGATATTGCCCTTGTGGTTGTGAGCAAAACGATTGAGCAAGTACATGCTCGGTGCTGCGAAGCTACAGCCAAACTTAGATGCTGGCTTCACCAGGCCCAGTTAGAGAAAACTGAAGCGGTCTTCCTGACCACGTGGAAAGTACGCGAGACGTTTTCGTTTCGAATAGGAGACTGCGACATAATCTCTCAACCATCCATCAAATACCTGGGGGTACGGTTGGATGCGAGAATAAGCTTCAAGGAGTAACCAGGTGTAAGTGAAAAAGCGGCTATTGTTAATCAATTCTCGTGCAGCAGCTTCAATGTACGGCAACAGTACGTAATGAAGATATGACATAATATTTTGTACTGTTTGACCAAGAGATATATAGACAACAATGCAATGGACTTTCAAACCGGATTTTAAGTGAAATTCAATGCAGCATACATCTCCAATTGGTTCATTTCCGCATGAAAGAGTGGTTTGTAGTGTCAATGGATTAAGTTGGTACGTAGGTCCATTCTCATTGTTTTGGCAATTTTTGTAAATCGCAACTCCTCCAGATCGTTGTCCTGATCTTTTGTACTGACTGCAACACTGAAGCAATGGAATGCTAATTGCGGTTTCGTCTTCAAGCCAAGTTTCTGTTAGTAATAATATATCGCATTGAGAAAGAGTATTGTAGTTTTCTTGTACATGTATTGGTACTTGCTCTTCCATAAGCATTGTTTGGGCACCTCTGATATAGACCATTGCAGCATGCATTGTCGATTTTACCAAAAAACACAAATAAAAAAACCAGCTCAAAAAATTTCCGCCACAAGATTTGAACCCGGGTCCTCATTTATTTTAGCCAGCGCCTTTACTCACTGAGACAACGATCCATGCGTATTTCCGTTGCTTACTTATGTATTTATTGTAGGCATAAAAGAGCAGTCGCTTCATAATAATGGAAAAGTACATTGTGGTTTGCTAGCAAATAGACGCCAAATCATATTTTTAATTTTATGCTCTGATACATTTTACATGCTTATGAATGTGTTACATTTCATATAGTTGTACTTAAAAAATAGAGTTAAAACATTTAAAAGTTTATTTATATAAAAATAATTAAGACTGCAAATTGATTAAAAAAAACAAAAATAAAAACAAAAAAGAACGTTATCTTCGACTATGCCGAAGATGAAATACTCTTTACGGGACACAGAGAATGTTTCATTATAGTATTCAAATAGGTAGTTTGTATGGGAGGTACTCCCTTAGTAGTCCGATTGAGATGGTTTCGACAAATGTCCAGGGCCTATCTTGGAAACTGATAGTGTCCAAGTTTCAGTTCGATAGGACAAA
Source organism: Amiota minor (assembly GCA_037043295.1). Lineage (NCBI taxonomy): Eukaryota > Metazoa > Arthropoda > Insecta > Diptera > Drosophilidae > Amiota > Amiota minor. The sequence continues at coordinate 4,467 of JBAMAW010000460.1, forward strand.
AAACAAAAAAGTTTTGCTAATAAGAACATGAATTCAAATGGGTGGTTTGTATGGGAGGTACCCCCCATAATTGTCCGATTCGGCTGATTCCGACAAATGTTCTGCGCCCTTCTTAGAAACTGATAGTGTCCAAGTTTCCGTTCGATAGGACAAAAATCAAAAAAGGTTTTCTAATAAGAACATGAATTCAAATGCGTGGTTTGTATGGGAGTTACCCTCCCCTAGTGGTGTGATTCGGGTGGTTTCGACAAATATACTGCGTATAGTAAAAAGAGAGGCTCGTGCAAAATTTCAGCTCTCTAGCTCATAATCTGAGGGACTAGTTTGCATACATACAGACAGACGGACATGGCTTAATCAATTCGTCTAATCGAGCTGATCAAGAATATATATACATTATTATGTGGTTCTTTTTGTCTCCTTCTGCCTGTTACAAACTTCATGACAAACTTATAATACTATTCACTTCCGTGAAAAGTATAATTAAAACTGCAAATTGATTAAAAATAAAAATAAACTAGAAAGAAGGTTATCTTCGACTATGCCGAAGATGAAATACTCTTTACGGGACACAGAGAATGTTTCATTGTAGTATTCAAATAGGTGGTTTGTATGGGAGGTACTCCCCTAGTAATCCGATTAATTACATATTTAGATCTAAACGTATTTATTTAAATTTAAACTTGCACCAATACACTCTCATATACCTCACACCGATTTCGTCTTACTCTGTTTTACATCTGTATTGTGAAACGAGATTTTTACCACCTGAGCCTAAATATGTTTACACATCCAAAAAAAAAAATGAAAATGCCTAGAATATGAAGAAATTAGTGATGCTCTGATGATAAAGTGCAGTAAAAATTTTCTTAACTGTTATGAGTAGAAGAGAGAAAACAAAGCATTTTATACAACAACGCGCAGCATTCTTATTCACTAGGAGATGTAGGAAGTGGTGTGCGCTGATGTCAAGGAAGAAAATTTGCAGAGACAATGAATTGGACAAATATGGACCAAAAGGCTTTGGCCACGATCGTTCTAAGCGTTAAACCGTCTCAGTTGGGTTATGTGAAGGATTGTCTCACATCGTGTGAAGCATGGTTTAGACTGCATGAAGAACATATGCCAAGTGGTCCAATCAGAAAAGGCTTCTATATAACCAACTGTTAAGTTTGAGCAAAACAAAAGATTGCAGTATGTCGCAATACATAAATTCGTTTGTCCAATTAGTGGGCAAATTGGCGGAGGTAAATATTGTTTTGAATGACGAATTGAAGGTTATAATTTTGTTATCTAAATGCAGACAATAGCATGGCAATGGCAATGGAAACAAGAGACACTTTGCCCGCATACGAATTGCTAAAAAGAAAACTGTTAGAAGAAGCTTCTAGAAGCGAACAAAAGTTCGAACGAGATAAAAAGAAACAGGTTTTTTATATGAAAACGAAAGAGAAAAACAGTAAAAACCCTAAACAACCAAGCAAGAGTTTCTGTGGGAAGTGTGGTATACGCGGACACAAAGCAGAGTAATATAGAGTAAAAATAAAGCCACAACAATAAGAAGATCAAAGCAAAGAAAGAATTTCTATTTATACAGTAGCAAGTCAAAGTAAATCTTTTGCAGGTGGGACATGGTTTATTGATAGCTGAGCAACATCGCATGTGTTTCGCAAAAAACGTTTCTTGTTTTTTGTTCCAAAAATGAAAAAGATTATGGTGGCTGCCAATAATTTCATTGAATCACTTGGTAAAGGAACAATGAAAATAAGAACTAGAGTTTGTTAAGTACAATTGAGAGATGTAAGCCAGTGTTCAGCGATGCGATACTCACCCGCTAGCACCAACGCTCGAAAACTGGCCGCTGACCGAATATGAAGAAATTAGTGTTGCAAAGTCAATTGGTTGTGGTCTCAGCTGTTGTACGTACATATTAAGCAATATGGAAAATAGAACAGAAAATTATATAAATCAAAAACCAATGCTAAATATGTCATTTGTGCCTTTAAGAAACTTTTTAAGTTGTTTTGAATGAATAATAATGATTTGAAGTATTATAATTAATACGAAATATTGTTTGTCAAATTTAAAACTGATTTTCAACGTATGTTGGTGTTATGCAGCGTAAAAATAAGAAATGACAGCGCTACCGTTTAACAATTATCAATATATTGTATATTTCACTTATCTCAAGATTCTAAAGCCCAAATGTCAGAAGCAGAGCAGACGTGTTTTTCGTAGCGCCTGCTTCAGAGAACTAATTATTCAAAAATAAATTACAAAGCAAATTGTTTAGCATCACATTGAAAAACAGCAAAGCATAAAATAGGAAAAGAAAATAACGTTACAATAGTGTACCGTCGAGCAGTCCTTCTGATCGGACGTTTACCTCGCAGCTAATAAATTTTTATTTTATTTGCTTCATTTCAAATCCTAACAGTACCTATAATGACATCGAAAAATGCTTATTTCTAAACTACGTATTTATCATTTGGCCCAAATTGAGCATTTGTCCCTTACTGGATGAAAAATAATCTGGCAACCCTATTTCTTTTACAGATTGCTGTCGTTTTCTTTTGCGTAAAGAAGGCGAACGAAAAGCGTCAGGCATTCATGCTATGTCGACTGGTTCAAGCGGACGTGTGTTGTTGATACGGGCATAACATGAATGTACTGAGAGTAATACATATAATAAAGATGAAATGGTGATTATTATTGGGGGTTTTTTTGTGCTTGTTACAAGCCGTTTTTTTATTTTTTCCGATAATGGCGGTGAAATGGTAATGTAAGTCTGATCAGTCGGGGTGGCAGACGTGGCGTGGATAAGAAACCAGCCACTTTGGGCCCTGGGAATTGGGAGCAGTTAAGTACACTACGTTATTTCGGGCCAATGCCGGTCTTTGTAAGGCGGGACTGGTTGAGCGAAGATCAGGCCTCAATAAACGGGGTATTAACTAAAACTACAGCCCTGCACACGATGTGTGGGTAAACAAAGAAAAATTAATAAATCTTTGGAAGACAACAAAAGGACAGAGTAGACTGAAAATGTCCAGAAGAACCAGCCGCTTCAAGCGCTTTTCGAAAGAGTAGCCTGCTAGTATGATACCATCGGCTGGTGTATCTAGCCAGAACATTAACAGCGCAGGTATAAACGTAGTTCCAACCACAGAAACAGTAACTCTCCGTCGAATACCGCGATGGAAGTTATTTGAACGCAACATCGTGAACACAGCAAACGCATCAGGCTTCGGTTTCTTCTTTGCGGCGGAGGCAATGAATAAGTGAAGTCGGTGGCGAGCTTCTACAGTGAAATGGAAATTGTACCATTATACAGCTCCCCTCGGCAGGAGTTAATCTAGAGAATGAGATCTCTTGAAGAAGGGAGCCTAACTAATTTTTGAAAGGTACTTCGAAAGATGAAGCTGGAATTGACTCGACAGAAAAACATCAGTATAGATGTAAAGAACGGAGTGTCCTATTTCAGCGAACTGTTCAACGTAATTGCAAATTACCATCGCACTTGGAATGCAGTTGAAAAAGAGAAAAAGGCAGCATCAACAAGGGTGCAGAAAAATTATCATAGAGTCATTGCTCAGGAGAATAATAAAATCTAAGGCCACCAAAGCAGCGCATAGAAATAGTGGTAGTAAAGCCAGGAGAAAACAGTAGAGGTTTTTAAAGGGTTGGCAAAAAAAAAAAAACCAAGTCAGAGGAAGCAGAAGTTTAATTACGCTCAGTTATAAAGACGATAAACGAAACCGTTTCTCTAAAGATAGCAAAAGGAGGAAAAAAGGACAAGATCTGCAGGGCGAAAAAAAAAATACTCAGAGAGAATCAGCGATGGTGGTAGAACCTCGTCAAAAAGCAACCATATATATCAGAGACCTCGACAAACTGACAAGTCCCAATGAAGTCATTGCAGCGGTAAATGAATCAATCCAAATGCCCGAAAAAGAAGTGGTTGTCTGGTTAACCGAGTTATATGCGGGAGAACAACGAAGCGCCTTTGCGACTGTTATCTTTAGGCGCAGCTTATACCCTCCATAAGCTGCAAAGGATATAGATTGGAGGGATCCGCTGCATATGCAGAATAAAACAACGCGACAAGGTGAGACGCTGCTATAAGTGCCTCAACTCAAGCCACATACAAGCTGAATGCGATGGTGAAAATTTATGCATCAAGTTCAGAGAACAGTGAAAGCGGAATTGCAGTAATCCACCTAGATGCTGTTTTTGTGCACAAGACGGCTTGAAGCTAATAGATCATCATGCAGGCTCAAGCAGATGTGTGGCCGATACTAGGAAAAATAATACGATGCAGGTTTCGTCATAATAAGAGAACATTACGCAAAGAAAGAAAGTAGCTGGCGCCTTCAATGCTGGAGCACCACAATGGAGAATGTAAGCTGCACCGATACGATTGTAGGAAAAATACAGTCGTGGGAGTTATTGGAAGACTAAACTGCGAATGAACATCAGTACATATCATACATTTTTGAGCCACAGAACCCCATTGCTAAAAGATGAAATATCAGTCGCTTAAATGAAGAGCGCATTATAGTAGAATTCGATAGAATGGTGGCAGCCATCGAACAGATGACGGATGTTAGAGAAAAGGTGGCACAAACAATGTATGCGAAAACAAAGCCCTGTGATGCCTCAGTGCTGAAATTCGGCAACAGACATAAAATACGATGAATTTGAGCGAAATAGACAAGTCTGCCTCCGAAGTGACGCCAGCTCCCAAGACCACATCCGCAAGGCACTGCAGATGTAGAACGTGAGGCATATAATTCTGGATCTCAAGCGAGTCAGACGTGTTTTGCTTAGCTCTGTTGTTAACATGCTATTTTTCCTTTTTTTTTTGTCTAAAACGTTTCATTTGAGTTTTTGTTTAAAAATTTTAGTCGGTTTGCAATAATTAATACATATTTGTGTTCTTTCTGTGGCGTCCGTGCATTTTTGTTATTGTTTTTTTTTTTTCACCACCTTCACCATCCAATACCGTGGAGGATAATGTTGATACAGCATCTACCTCCAAGCGGTGCAGACCTGCTTCTGATCCCTTGTTGAACACCAATGGAAATATTGCCGTTAATGGTGGTCCATCCCTACCATCGTCGGTACCTGAGCCTCTTGCGCCCATATTGGCGACTTTGCCATTACCTTTGTAGGAACTAAAATCAAACGCGTCCGCTCTCCTTGATGGCACAACACAAACTCACTTTATTTACGTTTCTTTCTTCTTTTGTATCACAATACTTAGACAATACTTACACACTACATACCTATACAATACTTACACACTACATACACTTATACTACTACAACTCGTCCATCCTGACAACAGGGATCTCCTGATCCCGACCGTTACAAAATATCTTACATACTACTTTTACATGCTACATATTTATATACTTATATACATACATACGGCTATAAATACAGTCTAATTACTTTTACTTCTCGTATTATAAGCATGACCAGTACTTCTACCATCAACAGTTCTTGCATTTCTTTTTGACTTGTTTCCGTCTATCTTATCTTTATCTTTAGACCAACCGAACCACGGTTTCATATTAGCTACAGACCAAATTCCTGAGTACGGCGTCCTCGACCGCTGAATTCCACAAACATCTTCCACCACATACCTATCGTTACCCAACCATTATGTGACTTTGTAAAGTCCTTTAAACTTAGGAACAAGCTTCTTAGACATACCTACGTGAGCATCAAAGTTTTTTACGACAACATAATCTCCTGGACTGTATACCGTTGGTTTTTTCCTCCTTTTGTTTGAGACACTTTCGTTGTAATCTTGCAATTGCTTCTCTTTATTGCGCGCTTCAGCCCTCACCACATCTAGATCTCTATCTTTTTCCTTTTCCCATTCTATACTCTCTTTTAGGTAATCTACTACACTTCCTTTCTGTCCTACCCCAAACAACATCACGCTTGGATGCTGACCTATCGTTCTATGTACCGTGTTGTTCATTGCAAACTCAATTGTTTCTAGCGCTTCTCCCAAGCTAAAATTTTTACCCGAGCTCACGGTCTTAGCCAACATAGGGCCTAAGCTACGATTAACCCTCTCGACTTGCCCATTCGCTTGGGGCGATCCGGTAGCAATCTTAATATGCTGAACGTTTCTTGATTCTAGAAAATCACAAAATTCCTTCGACGTAAAGCAAGTACCTCGATCCGAAACTAAATACTTAGGCCTACTGTATGCTCTAAAATAACTGCTCAGTGCAATAATCGCTTCGCTTGACCTTGTCGTTTTCGTCTCGTATAGTTTCACAAACTTTGTACTTGCATCTGTAATTAAAAAAACGTGTTTCTTTGTGTTTCCCGTGACGGATATTGGGCCAAAATGATCGACATGTATCACTTCAAAAGGGGTAGTACTTTTAGGGATATTGTGAATATATCCTTCCTGTTTTCCGTTTTTCAAAGAAAACGTGATACACTTCATACAATTCCTTATATGGTGTTCCACCTTCCGCTTCATTTTTGGAAACCAATACGTTTTTGAAATTATTTCAACCACTTTATCTACACCGACGTGGCCTAAATCGTCATGATACTTAAAGAGGACATGCGTTTCCATGTCTTTCGGGACGTAGAACAACAATGTTCCATTTTTGTCTTTCCTGTAAACTATTTCATTGCGCATCTCATAGAGGTTATGTTCAGCTGTTTCTAACATTGTCTTTATTCTTACGATATCTTCATCCCTGCTTTGACATATCACAAGATTTTCTTCAAACGAGTTAGTTTCAATCACCATTATGTTCGTACAGCGACTTAATGCGTCTACATGCTGCATCCTCTTCCCAGCCCTGTGTTCTAGCGTATAATCATAGTTTTCGAGCTCCAAAGGCCACCTTGCAATTCTAGGGTTAATATCTTTTTTGTTAAGGGTCATGGTTAGTGAATTGCAGTCAGTTATGATTTTAAACTTTATCCCTTGTAAATATACTCGGAAACGCTTCAAAGAGTATATTATGGCCAATGTTTCGAGTTCAAAGCTATGATATCTTGACTCGGTATCCGTCGTGCGTTTAGAAAAGTAAAAAACAGGGTGTAATTTTCCATCACTCTTCCTTTGTAATAAAATTGATCTAAAACCTATTGAACTCGCATCGCAGTGCAGCTCTGTTTCGTCATTTGGGCTGTACAATGCTAGCACTGGTAAATCTACTAGTTTGCTTCTAAGGACTTCCAACGCTTTCAAACTAAACACCTTATCTTTCTTTGTTAAATCATACAGTGGCTTTGCAATAACGGAAAAATCTTTGACAAACCTACGAAAATAGGAACAAAGTCCCAAGAAACTTTGCACTTCACTAATTTTCGTTGGAACCGGAAAATTTTTGACTGCCTCTAAGCCTTTCTCGTCGGCCTGTATACCACCACCTGTAATGTTATAACCTAAATATTTCACGCTTGTTTTAAAAAACTCACACTTGTCAAGTCTTAGCTCCAGTTTATTTTTCACTAACCTATCAAAAACTTCCTCTAAAATATCTAAGTGTGTGTTCACATCTTCAGTCGCAATCATCACGTCATCTAAATACACAATAACCTTTTCTTCTTTTATCATGTCCACGAAAATTTTATTAATGAACCTCTGGAATGTAGAGGGTGCATTCTTCAGGCCAAACGGCATCCTTAAGAATTCGAACTGTCCTAGCGGAGTTGTAAAAGACGTATATTTCACCGAGTCTTCATGCATAAAAACGTGAAAGAAACCATTCTTAAGGTCCAATTTGGTAAAAATTGTCTTACCCGCGAGTCTATCCAATAAATCGTCCATCAAAGGGATTGGGTAACTGTCTTTTGCGGTCAACTTGTTCAACCTTCTGAAATCGACAAACATTCTAAGTTCACCTGTCGCTTTCTTCACCAACACGATTGGAGACACAAACTCCGATTCACTCGGCCTTATGTACCCTTTACTTGAATATTCATCCAGTAAGCTTTGTAATTGACCCTTCTCTGCATATGAAAGACGACGAGGATTGCAACTAAATGGTTTAGTGTCATTGACCACTATCTTCATTTCACATTTCACCTTTGGTTCGTTTGGTCGATCAGATTCCAGGTAACATTTTTTAAACAACTTTTCAAAATCACTTTTCTCTTCAAACGTTAGAGCTTCTCCAACTGAATAATTCCTATCATTTGGTACATAATCAATCATCAAAATTTTCTTTTCAAAGTCATCTTCGCAAACTGATTCAGTACACTGGTCTGTTTCGATATCTAATCTATGTTTATCTATGCCACCATCATTTTGCCACACAATCTTAGCACAACTTTTTCTTAAAAAATCTCTACCCAAAATAATAGAAATACTCATAGACTCATCAGGAACAATTAATACCTCAAGTTTTACAAATTTATTCAAAACTTTAATAAATCCGATTATCTTTCCACGGATATTTAATTCACTCTTATTTAAACCATAAAAATTAACACCAGGCGCCGACATCAACCTAGCGCTGGCTGGAATAAAGGAACTTCTGATGAGGCTTACTGGGCTTCCAGAGTCTATGAGGCATTCTAGGGTTAACACAACATTTTTACAACCTTCAAATTCAACATTAAAATACCTTACATAATCAGAATTTTCCTGCACACCAAGGGACGTCTTCTTTCTGATGTGACAGGCCGCAGCATGATGACCCATTTCTCCGCAAACGAAACAAGCGCCTTTTTCCCGTTTTGGTTTCCTGCATTCAGCGGCGAAGTGACCGAAGCGATTGCAGTTGTAACATCTACTGGTCGCCTTTTTTTCCATAATAACATTTTGTGGCGTTGGAGACATTGGCATCAACCTTACATTGACAAACGCCGAAAACAAGTCATCCTTGGACTTAAAACGATGCATACTCGCACTTACACGCAACTGGCGATCTGGTATACCATGAATGACATATTCAACTAATTCACTTTCTGACATTTCAATACTATTGGCCAGAAACATCTTGTCATTAAAATAGTTCGAAAATGGTTCTTCAGTACGCCACTTGCGCGCCTCAAACCTCTGACGCAACACAATTCGACTTTCCTTTGTACCGAAGACTTTTTCCATCTCCGTCAAAACATAGTCGACAGCTTCGCACGCATATTCTGGCTTTGACTGCAACCATGCTTGTGCCTTTCCTTTTGATCTCCCAAAAAGTATTGCCCGCACCTTGGCCTCACTTATGTGGTATGTTTTCTTTACGGTGGTAATATGCGAAATCCACCCCCGAACACAAGTCTCACCATCGTACCACGGAATCATTTCTTTTAAATCACTTAAAGTGAGTTCATCATTATGAATCGGTCGCATCGCTACTTCACCGGTCGCCTTTAACAGCTCGTTCTCTCTTCGCAACAAATCTCTCTCGAAACGCAATAACATAAACTCTTTGTTTATCAGCTCGAACTCATAATTTGTTACTTGTTGGCGCCGTAATTCTTCGTCTGCTACATTTTTGTGTTTTTCCTTTGTCGTCTCATATTCTTCTTGGCGCCGCTTCTCGTTTGTCATTTCATTTGTGTTCCCTGGCGTTAAGTCTGACGCGTTCTCATTTGACAAACCTGCAGCACACTCATTTGCATTCAACTGCTGTTTCTCTTTCATTTGTTCCTTTTCAATTGTCTGATCTGACGTACACTCATTTGCGTTGTGTTTGCTTGTCTCTTCATCTAAGAAATCCATCAGCTCACCGCGATCCGCCACTTCGCTAATACGTGCCGCCAAAGAGTTCTTGTTTCCATATGTGAGCAATCCTAACCCCTTGCACCACGCACGTAACTCACTAGCTGAATATTTGTCAGCACAGACAGGATCCATTCTTCACACAATAACGCGAGGATAGAAAAAAAAAATAACTTGTTTTTTTCTGTATCCCACTTCTGAGATTGTAAGAACTAAAATCAAACGCGTCCGCTCTCCTTGATGGCACAACACAAACTCACTTTATTTACGTTTCTTTCTTCTTTTGTATCACAATACTTATACAATACTTACACACTACATACCTATACAATACTTACACACTACATACACTTATACTACTACACCTTCATCAAGTCATAGTGTAACCCTGATTATTGCCTCATCAACTATCATGTCAATCGTGGTCCCTTGGAAACAAGTTTTACTCTCTACGTTGTCTTCTGCTACTACCTGTGATGACATTAATAGGTATATTACATCTAGGTCTAATGTGAAGGTTAGGGTACATAAATTAATTTCATTTTTCACAACGTAGAGATATCTCGTTTACAATAAGCGTGCCGTTTGACGCGTTCCCTGAAGTGTGCAACATTAAGTTCTGGCCTTTGGTTGTTCATGAATTCAAATAGAAGAAAATTTTCATATCTTGTAACGTTAGTTTGCCGGTACAGTCTAGTTCACTTAGAGCCTAGAGCAGATCTCTATTCAATATCAAAATGTTAGGAGACCATTGTCCAAGCTTAACAAATCGTATAGAAATGGTTTTTCTTTTGAGGCTGATATCATAGCTTTTTCTGAGACATGGCTTACCTCTAATGTTCTATAAAGTTTTATAGATAAGGTCGCCAGATGCGCCGAGGTGGTTATGTTCTTATTGCAATAAAATCAAATCTACGCATTGAATTTCTTCCAGTTGTCTTGCCAGTTGATATTGAATTTATTAGTGTCAAATTAGTATTTCCATTCCTCGCGATTTTTGTTACGTGCTCTTATATTCCTCCGGGATCCTGTTTGGAAACTTACATGCACCATTTTGCAGCTATTGAGATCGTTGCCAAATTTACTCAAAATCGTTGATGGTTGTGTTAGGAAAATTTAATTTCCCCAATTTTTTCTGGTCCTTTTCCGGGCCTTCTAGTTACCTTGTTCCATAAATACGTCGATAGTCTGCTTGATCTTCCTCTTTTCCAACTGAATTTTGTAGTAAATCACCTTCACAGGTTGTTGTATTTAGTGTTGACTAATGATAGCTCCATCTCTGTTGTGTCAAAATCCCATCCAATCTCCCCTCCTGAAGACATTTTCCATCCCTCCTTAAAAATTATGGTTTAATGACAACATCTCTTCCTCAACGTCACCTTTGTTTCCGAAAGGCAAATTTTAATTTTATGAATGTTTTGTTCACACAGGTTGATTGGTCCACATACAAATTATTCTTATTATAACTTACTCTATACTACAAACTACGAATACCCTATGCTCGACATAGCAGAAGTGAATGAATGTATGTAAAATATGTGTGTTTGGATGAGGCCTATAGAGTTCGATACCGCTAGACCGGTTTCGATGAAAATTGTAGCATAATCCGAAGAGTGTTTTTGTAAAGTTTGGTGTGCGTCGGACCAACGGAAAATTTATAAATGATTCAACAAATTTTTCATACAAAACTCAGATACATATTTTAAAATCAAATAAATCTTTTTTTGTTATTTTTTAAAATCAGTAATTCTTTGACACAAAAAATTTAGTCAAGATAAAACAAAAAAAAAAAAAAATACAACCAATCCAAAAAATAATGCAAACAAGTGAAAATAGAGCTGCAGAATTACCCGAACAAAAGTATAAAGACTTGAAGAAAATCGAAACAGAGCACCAACATCAAGTGCTGCAGAAACACCAACCAATGCGTAGCAAAGCGCGCCGGGAAAGCTATTCTATATCTATAAGTAGTATAAAACAAAGTGCCAAAAACATCCGTTTCCCTCTGCTGGTCGTAATTTTCAACCAATTTAGTTGGTTTCCTTTTTTTTAACTATAGAAAATTATGGTACGAAGGTAACAGCATCCTTTTTTTTATAGTGACACTATCTATTGACGTGAGTACGATTTGGAAAGGTACATCCTCCACTGACGTTCTGTCAAAATTTCATGACCAACGGACAATTAAAAGCCGAGTTATTGCTTTGTAAGTGACAGTGTGTTTATAGGGTGCGATTTGTTAAAATTGTAACTGCCGTTTTCTATTTTCTTGTTAGTATTAAATATGCTGAACGATTTATGAATTTTTGCTAACATAAATAGTCATTTCATACCAATGCATTAAGGTCATGACGTAAGTATGCTCTCTCCTTTACAATAATTTCCATGAATCTAAATACATTGCTACTATAACTCACAGGTAAAAACAGGAACCTTCTTCATGAATGGGGGATAGAGGGCTACCACACCATCTAACTCCCTTCATCGAATCGGGACTCGGTTCTGAGTTTAAGCGGCATGCACACTTTCTTTTATAATATAACTGTATATTGATGTTAGGAGCTTTTTTTGAAGTAAAAAAAGCCGTATCTTTAAGAAGTAATTAGTTTGTTTTGAAGTTTGTAATAGACACTATAAGGTTCCAATACTGGCACTGCACATTTGTCGTAAACCCAAATCGGATCACTTAGGGGGTAGCTCCCATGCAAACCCCCAGTAAAATTCAGGTTCTTATTAGAAATTTTTTTTTGGATTGTTGCACTATTGAACTGAAAGGTAGACACCATAAGTTTTTGATATAGTCGCTACACATGTGTTGGAATCAGCCAAATTGGTCAACTAGGGGAGTAACTCCCATACCCACCATTCAAATTCAGGTTCTTATTCAAAAACTTTTTTGTCCTATCAAACTGAAATTTAGACACTATAAGTTTTTTAAATAGGCGCTGTACATTTGGACATCAGTCAAATCGGACCACTGGGGGGAGAACCTCCCATACAACTCCAATCTGGTACGGAACAATCCGTGTACGAGTAAGACTCTCTTTGGCCCATTTTATATAACTCTTCGGACACGTTAGTTGCCACTAAATTTTTCCACGATTCATTGAACTCTGTCTTTGTTGAATGTGTTCTTGTTATGAAGGTAGATAAAGTTTCTTATAAACCACCGTGGTTCCCCCGTGAGCTCTCCAGCGCTAAGAACGAAGTATATAAAATATTTAAAGTTTGTCTCCCTTAATATTCGTTTCTAAAGAAATTATCTTACTCGTTGTAGATTGCCATTTTCAAGTAATTCAAGACAAATGTATAATTTTGTTAGTGCTAAACGCAAATACGCATTGTACCTTACTTAATTTTTCTTAAATGATTTGCATGCTACTGATGACCCTGGAATATCTGAGTTATTTGCAAAGCTTTTCCAATCGACCTTTTCTTTCCTCTTCGATATTTTCGGGTACATCGTACCTTTATCTGGTTGATAAAATTAATAACCTTAGAATGACTGCAACCATCTCAGCATGGATTTATAAAAAAGTAGGTTTGCAGCCACTAATCTCCTTGAGTTTACTTCACTAGTTAATCGTGGTTTTATTAATAGGTTACAAACTGATCTTATTTATATAATGTTTCTAAAGCCTTTGACTCAGTAAACCATCACCTTTTGTATAATCTAAATATTATGGGCTTTCCACAACATTTTCTTAGTTGGAACAAATCCTACTTGATTAATCCATCCCAAAAAGTAATGTTTAGGTATTCTCTATCGGAACCTGTCCACGTTACTTCCAGAGTTTCTCAAGGTGCACTTCTTTTCAATTTATTTATCATGACCTTTCTGTCTCTTTTTCATATTCTCGTATGGTCATATACGCTGAGGATGTAAAACTTTTCCTTTCCTTCAATGATGCTGCTTCTCATCAAAGACTGCAAGATCTTAACTCATTGTATTCTTGGTGCTTAACTAATCAATTAATTCTTAATAGCTCGAAATGTAAGTTCATGACTTATCATCGGAGTAAACTATATTTTTTAACATATACGATTGATAACGTCCAAATTGAACGTGTAGAATATAACACCACCGTTGTTAATAAGCCGAAGGGTGTTTTTGGTTTCATAAAACGTTGGTTTAAAGAATTCAATAACTGGTATACCACAAAGATTCATTCATTGGTCACCGCAATATAAAAAAACAAGATTGAATTAAATCTTTTCAAAAGCAATTCCTTTCCTTTTATTTGCACGTCTAAACTGGAATCCAAATTCTCGGTTGCTACCTCACTCTGATAGACTCCTTCTCATCAGTCCTCCATCTTTGCTGCATCATAGGATAGCTCTAGGGATTAGTTTTCCACATAAACTTATGGTTGGGGCCATTGCTTCTCACTTTTTTCAAATCAGTTAAATTTTTGTATACCCAATCATTCTTCTAGAAATTTTGTCCCTTGCCCTGAATAGATGCACAACCAATTATGCCCAGCATGATCCATTCGGAGTTTTATGCACTTTATATTAAAAATTTTATCGTGTCCTTTCACCTGAGATTTCAAACTCAGGCCTTAACATCATCATCCTACGCTGACTTTGGGATTCGGAATACACTACAGCTATCCTGTAGTGATGATCTGGACGTCGCTTACTGGTTCACCTATCTTGACTGTTGCTCCACCAGCTCGATTAATGTCTCTGACCACAGTTTGCTGTGAATAGGGAACTTTAAAAAATTCCCTCAACGTGGCAGAGATGTTTTGTTTCAATTATGTACAGCCTTTGGACTGTGTCATAAACAATTAAATAAATAAATTAATAAAAAAAACTCCCAGCAAGTGACGAACCTAGACGTAGGTGCCCACTCGGAAATAATCCATAAAGGCATACCAGAGAAGGGAAAATTGCACAGGAGTGAGGTATCGTGGAAACACTACAAATGAAAACACGAAGGTGGCTATACGTATAGTATGATCACATAAAATTAAAAAACTTCTCCAAATGTATACAAAGGGTGAACATCACCAGTCACTACTTCTTGGATCACCGACCCGCGGATACTCCATGACATTCTAGACATGAACTTGAGTTAATGCAATGTGCCGAAGAAAATTAAGGTGAAGCGCTGCTTGCATCGTTGCTGTGGCCATTGTGCTATTACAATCCTTTTCAATACGACTGTTTGCAGCTGTTGCTGTTGATGCTGATCTTCACAACAATTTATGGTAGTGGTGTTACAAGAAGGTTGTATATGATCTGCCGGTGAAAGTTGCATGCGTGAGGTACGAGGCATTTGTTGCTGCAATGAATGCTCTGTACAACCATTTGTTGTATTGGGACTATGCATTAATTTTAAAGGTTGCACACAGATGGCGTTATTTACAACAGTATCACATCTGGCAATACTGTAACTATATTCATGTCAAAGCCTCATCATTAGGCTTTGTTTACCAGTATCTGTCATTTCGCTGAAGTGTACACAACATAGTTTTTTTGTGCTCCGAGTATGTCAACTTTCGTGCCGTCAAAACGCAATTTGCGGGAAGCCTTGCTTTTTTGCTTCAATTTGAAGAAAAATACCACCCAAGCCCATTCAATTGCTGTTGGATGCCTACCCGAACCATACTCCATCGATTTCAACCTGTGAGTACTGGTTTCGACGCTTCAAAAGTGGTGTTTTTGATACCGAGGACAAGGAGCGACCTGGCCAGCCCAAAAGGTTCGAAGACGCAGAATTGGAGGCATTGCTGGACCAAGACCCGTGCCAAACGCAAGAAGAGCTCGCCGAAACGTTGGACGTTGACCAAGCAACCATTTCCAGACGTCTCAAAGCGATGGGAATGATCCAAAAGCAAGGTAATTGGGTGCCATACGAGTTGAAGCCGAGAGACGTCGAACGCCGATTTTTCACGTGCGAATTGCTGCTTGAACGACTTGGCCGGAAGGGTTTTTTGCATCGTATTGTGACTGGCGACGAAAAGTGGATCCATTACGATAACCCAAAGCGTAAAAAAACATATGTCAAGCCCGGCCAACCGGCGCCATCGACGTCCAAGCCGAATATTCATGGTTCGAAGCTCATGCTCTGTATTTGGTGGGATCAGAAGGGTGTGGTGTACTATGAGCTGCTCCAACCCAACGAAACCATCTCTGGGGAAGTCTACCGACGTCAATTGATGCGTTTGAGCCGAGCATTGCTTGAAAAACGGCCGGAAACGGTCGAAAGACACGACAAGGTTATTTTGCAGCATGACAACGCTCGGCCGCATGTTGCACAGGTCGTCAAAACATACCTTGGAACGCTCAACTGGGAAGTGCTACCCCACCCGCCGTACAGCCCAGACATTGCTCCTTCGGATTACCACTTGTTCCGGGAGATGCAGCGTAAGCTGGCTGGACACCGCTTCTCTTCATATGAAGAGACCAAAAAATGTATCGATTCATTCATAGCCGCCCAGAAGCCGGAATTTTGGAGAAACGGAATCCGGAAATTGAAAGAAAGATGGGAAAAGGTTGTGGCTAGCGACGGACAGTACTTTGAATGATGTATCAATCCATTTTGAAATCGAAATAAAGCCCCATTTTTGGTGAAAAAACCTTTAAAATTAATGCATAGTCCCAATAAATTGTTGTTGTATCTCAGAAACATTGTTCTCAAGTTAAAATTTCTTAACCAAAGCTTTCACTGATGTTGATGGTGCCTCTGCTAACGATGCTTTACGTATAACTTTAGGCGTTGTGGGCGCATCAGGAAAGAGACATGCTCCATTCACATTAACACATTTGTCATTAAAATTTGGAAGTATTATCGTGGCAACAATATTCATTGTTGCTATTGAAGGTAGCAAAGCTGTAGCAGGAGAAACATCTTTCTTTGGTGCAATAATAATTGTTGCAGTTGAGGTTGATTTCGTGGTAGCTGTTTCTGTTGTTGGTTCTAATTTTAGTTTATTTTGTGCTGCTGCTGTTTTTGTTTGTGTCGCATTATTTGGCTTCTTTACTTGTTATGTTGTTATTGTTGTAGCTGTTGTATAGGTATTCTCTTTATTTGAATCAGATAATTGTTGACTGAAAGTAGCGGAAACAGTTCCACCACCAGCAGTAGCAATACCACCTGTAGTAGTAGGACGTCTTCATGGCAACGAATATATGGCAGTTGTTGTTGTATTCTTGTGTATATTATTGTTGTTATTCATTTTATTTTCACTTTGATGTTACTGTATTTGATGTCGTTGACTATTGGTTGCCATAATTTTAGGCAAAACTTCAATTTTTCCCACATAACGCATATCCTTAATAAGATCATCGTCATAATCTTCGATTTGATTACCATCACCATCCTGATTTTGATCACGTTCATCAGTGTCATAGTCGTCGTTCTTAATGTAATCTGTTGTTGTGGATTCGTATACTCAAAGAAAATTCCTCCTTAAGCCGATTGTGATCGAAACATCCTGCGGCAGACATGTGATCAAAAAAGAGAAAATATTAAAAAAAAAAAATTTTGATTTACATTGCATATATGGAAGTAAGTTTATTATGGTTAAATACAAAAAGCTGATTCGTATAGAACTCCGTTTCTGTTTCTGTTTAACGATAGATGGCGCGAATCTATACGGCTCTCTAATGAAACAAAAACATCCGAAAACAACAACAGCATGCAAGAAAACAACGGGAACAAACACACACAAAAACATGCTTGCTTACGTTAGTAATCTTTATACCTTCAGACAGTAAAGTACCCGGAATTTGTCATTTAAATTGTCTGAGTTAAGTATTTTTTTAATGATTTTTTTCTCTGTATGTTAGTAGGACTGTCCTTAATTATTATGCCAAAAATGAGCGCGATCTGTCAGCAGCTGGTTTAATCAGTCCACCTCAGTAGTTCTCGGCGAATTTTGTTTGATGGAGTCTATGGAGTCATGCCGGATTCCCCGAACCGGCAATTTGAGTTTGAGGAACAGGAAAAAGTTACACGGAGCTAAGTCAGGTGAATAGAGCGGCTGGTCGATGGTATTTATCGCGGTTTTGGCCTTGTAATCGTTGATAATCGTGGCCCGATAAGATGGCGCGTTATCATCATGCAAAATCCATGAATTATAGGCCCACAATTCCGGCCATTTACGACGGATTTTGTCACGCAAACGCATCAAAGCGGTTAAAAAGACGTCCTCATTGACCGCCTGGGCTTCCGGAACGAACTCATGGTGAACCACTCCACGGGTATCGAAGAAAACATCATCACAGCATCACCTTGATTTTTGAATGATTTTTTTTGAGGATTTTTCCGTTTTGGCTCATTTTTTCCAACCATTCCGATGATTCTTGGCTTGTTAGCGTGTCGCACTCGTAAACCCATGGCTCGTCACCAGTTATGATGCCTCCCATTAACGTGGGATCAGAATTAGCCCGATCCAGCATGTCTTCAGCGACCTTCTGCCGATACTCTTTTCGGAGAAAATTCTGCTCAATCGGAACGAGCCGAGCGGCGACGCGCTGCATGCCCAAATGGTTGACTAAAATTAAACGAGCTGTTTCACGATTGATGTTGAGTTCACGTGCTATCTGTCTCACACTAACATGATGATTTTCGAGTACAATTTCTTTAACTTTTTTGACGTTATCGTCAGTGCCAGAGGTCGATGGCCATCCGGAACAAGGCAAGTCTTCGACGATCTCCCGACCGTGATTAAAAGCTTCGTACCACTCATAAGCCTGAGTTTTCGATAAAACAGACTTACCGTAAGCCTTTTCCATCATTCGAATCGATTCGGCACACAAAATTTCGTTCAAGATACAAAATTTGAGACCAACTCTTTATTCAATATTTTTTCCCATTGTAAAATTCGCCGAGAACTACTGAAGTGGACTGCTGTAAACAAACTGGTTGACAGATCGCGCTCATTTTTGGCATAGTAGTTAAGGACAGTCCTACCAACATACAGAAAAACAAAACATAAAAAACACTTAACGCGGGCAACAATATCCGGGTACTTTACTTTCAGAAGGTATATAAAATTCGAGAGCACGAAATTTTGTGACTCTTAATCTCCTAGTCGGCGAGACCAATTTAGATTTTTTTTCTTTGTTGTACTTATAGGATCACCAAGATGGTTTTTGCTTCAGTTGAACCCGGTAGGGTTTTTACCAAATTTTTAACATTTTTGAAGTGAAACTTCTTTAGCGGGGTTGAGTAAAAATCTATACTGAAAATTGGAGTGAAAAATACAATTCGTCACGAATGTGGTAGCTCTGTATCTCATAACCCGCACTAAACAAATAATAATTTTTGGGACATCCACCAGAAAAGTCTTAAAAAGAGATTACATATCCACAACAAAAACATGCAGTTTGTGTGTGTAAAAATGTTTATAACAACAACATGCAGCAAACAGCTTGTGTGTTGTACAAATACAAGCGACTATATGAAGAAAAGAGATCGAGAAACACACAGAAGCTCGTTGATGATCTAATTTATGTGCAAGAGGGGACAGGCAGCAAATGCTTTTAACAACAACTGATTGCCCTAAATTGCTACGAAGGATTGTGACAACACTGTCTCCGCGCTATGAGAGAAGTAACCTGGGCTATACCGACTCAAACCACAGCGGAGAAGTCACGGGTGTTCAACCGACGGAGGTTTTAGAATTGGCGAAGACACTCAAGGCATCGAAGGCACCAGGGCCAGATAGGATTCCCAATAAAGTGCTGAAACTTGCTATGCTCGAACGAGCGGACACCTTTAGCAAGCTTGATAGTTGTTTCCTGCAGGAGGGAATTTTTCCGGATAGATGGAAAATTCAAAAGCTGGTTCTAATACCGAAAGGAAATAAGCCACCTGAGGAGCCTTCTTCGTATAGGCCCTTGTGTATTCTGTGGGAAAAATATTTGAACGGATTGTGCGAGATCGCTTGGAAACTACAATAAGTGCTGCTGGCGGCTTCTCACAACATCAATATGGTTTTCGTAAGGGGCGCTCAACGATCGATGCAATGAAAGTGGTCAAAGACATCGCCGAAAACGCCATTAAAGGTACACGATGGAAAGGTGGCACTAAGAAATATTGTGCTGTAGTGTCGATCGATATCCAAAACGCGTTTAACACTGCAAGGTGGCAGCACATTATGGAAGCTCTTAGAGAGTTTAACGTTCCACAGTACCTGATCCGAGTGGTAGCCGACTATTTTAGCGGAAGACGGTTAACTTACTGTGCGGAGGGCAGAGAGCTCGAGTATGAAGTCTCAGGAGGTGTACCGCAGGGGTCAGTTTTAGGCCCCCTGCTATGGAATGCTTTGTATGATGGCGTCCTAAATATTGAAATGCCCAACAACGTAAGGGTGGTGGCCTTTGCCGATGATTTGGTAATTATGGTGGTGGCTAAGTTTATTGACGAGCTCAGGTTTGACTGCAACGATGCTGTTAGGAGAATTGGTGTCTGGCTGAGCCAAAAAGATCTGCGCCTTTCCGAGCACAAAACAGAAGTACTGCTTGTCAGCAAAAGCAGACTGACGGAACACCTTAGCGTAACGGTTGGCGACTTCGAAATTGTGTCACAGCCCTCTTTGAGGTATTTGGGAGTGGAATTGGACTCAAAAATGACGTTCAAGCAACATCTGACACTAACAGCCGCTAAAGCATCAAAAGTATCTGGTGCTGTTCAAAGCCTGATGCTGACCTATGGAGGACCACGGGAGCGCAAGCGACGGCTGTTAGCAAGTGTCGTAACATCGGTTCTAGTCTATGCTGCGCCGATTTGGATGGAAGCTAGTAAAATACACTCATACATGAGAGAAGTGAACGCAGTATACATATCATGTGCCATCCGCGTCTGTGCTGCTTGTCGAACGGTATCCAGCGATGCAATCCTGGTCATGGCGAGTATGATGCCTATTGACATAGTTGTTGCAGAAATAAGCACTGGTGAAGTGAGAAGGCTAGATGAAAGGGCGCTCAGTATGGTGGAGTGGCAGGGGAGATGGCAAAGTTCTGACAAAGGCACGACACAGAGCCGGTTGCGCAACTCTCCACACTCACAGGTGAACCACTTTCCCACACTAAAAGAACGCACCTTTCACATTTGAATCTCAAATTCTCCCTCATATACACAAAATTGGTTTAGTTTAGTTGAACTTTTGTTCTATTCGTTATATTGGATTCTCGCAGAATTATGAAATACATTGATGAAATTTTTGTTCCCTTAATTACTATAATAGAATTAAGAACAAATACAATTTTACTTTGTGTTCCTTTAATTATAATTTTTTTCTCATAGAGTTAACAAATTTATGAAAAATTACAATGAAAAATCAGTTTAATCGTTCAAACAAGTGCGCAGTTGTGAAATAGATACATTAAATCAACAAAGTACATATTTAGGTACAAAATATGTATGTATGATACATTCAACTCAAATCATTCACAACAAAAATCACTTCAGGCAACAATTATCCAAAATGAATAAAACACAAAGCGTAAAGTGATTAAAACACGAACTCATCATGATTTTGTCATAAACGATGCAATTGTGTGAATTTATTGGAAGTACAAATTAGTTCGATCCGTTTCCAAAAGATGGCTCCACCTGCAAGTTGTGGCCGATTTTGGAAGCGATTACCTATTCCATTGGAAAGGTTTGACATCTGTCAACAATAATTAGTGTGCATCAGCGTCTGTTTCTGATTGGATCGAGGCCAGAGAGGACTCATTTTTAGAGATGGTATTCGAAAATTGCCAGAGAGATGGGAAAAAGTAGTCGCTTCCGGCGGACAATACTTTGAATAATGTATTTTTTATTTTTTTTCAATAAAAAAAAACTTTTTTGAACACAAAAAAACGGACGGAATTAATTTGTACTCCCAATACATACCCGAAAAAAATGTTGCGTCTCTTGCATAGTGTTGACAACGATTATTCGAAAAGTTCTAAAATGCCTTTTAGACGGTCAGTTCAGTCTCAGTCCATTCTATTGCTTCAGAAATCGAAATGGACTGAAAAAATGCTTGGTTTTACACGATCAGTCCAAATCTTAGTGTTGTCAATAGTTTCAGAGTTTTTGTATAACACTGAACACTGTTTGTTTACATATTGTTCAGATTTATCTATATAAAAGTGGTAATATAACTAATGGATATATTTCAATGAGTTCCACCATAAAAACGTGGTTACCCATATCTGCATGCATTTTGAGAAGCCTACGACTCTTGTTGTACCTGTTTCATTTGATTACTTTTATCGATATGTCATGGAAATGAACTGACAAATAAGTTGGGCCATCAGTCCATTTTTTGTTATTGTGTCGGTTATCGGTGCAGATTTCGAGTCGATATGGACTGAGACTTAGCTGACCGTCTAAAATGGCCTTAAAACTAACGATTAATCGGTTATTTTTAATCGAGCACGAGTTAGACCAAAATTTTCCTTTCTTGTATGCAACTTGAGAGAGCATGTTGCGGCCAACCGCTGAGTTGATTGGAATGAATTTTTAGCGAAAATGTTCGATCCGAACAATCATACCCAATGCAGTTCTCTGGTAGATACACGAATATTTGTATCTCGTTTTAGGTTTCAAAACGCTTGTATCACAGAAACAGAAAATCTGTTTTAGCTGCTCATAACAAAATGGTTATATTCAAAACTATTTTTACACCGATTATCCTGTTTGGCTCTGTAGTCTGGGGAGACTGCGGAAAGTCATACCTACAAAAATTACAAATTGCGCAAAACAATTTGTTAAAAATGATATTGAACCTTCTATACCTTTTCTCCACATCGTATCTGTACAAAGTAGGGAATGCAAAACATGTTAAGGAACAAATATCCAATGCCAAAGAAATTTTATACCACAGCATTAATCTTACGCTCAGCCTTGCGTACGACTGATTCTTTTATCCCTACCATCTGGTGAGTACTAATAAGAATTGGTCTATCACCTAATCTAGTAGTTCTATTTAAGGTTTTTCTTCTTCCCAATTTTCCTTATTATTATTACATTAGAGTATAAGCCTCTTAAATTAGTAGGTGTATGTATATTTCTCAGTTGAAAGCTACTAATCAAAAGCTAAACAATGTATTTTCTTCTTTTGTAAATAACTAAGGCATTAATATTTGTGGGATTAAATAAAAAAAAACAACACATTTTTAAACCGAATTCTAGTAACCATTTTACTACTTGATTCCTACCATTTGGTTCAGCAGTTTCACTTCAATGTCGAAAAAGACATCCGAATTCCACACTTTAACAAGAAAAGGATTCGGATGATGACAGGAGTGTTAACGAGGCATTGTGCAATTGGACGAATGGCTCAGGGGCTGCCCGTTCCTCACAAGGACTTCTTTTATAGCTGCCAAAACGAGGAAGAAGAAGAAGAAAGAATTCAGCACCTCTTGTGTGACTGTCCTGCACTACTCAGAAGGCGATCCCGCTTTCTTCGAAAACCCTTTTTTAAGGACTTGGGTAGTTTGGTGAAAGTCCCACTGGGGGATCTGGCTTGCTTTGTAGATTCTTCTGGTTGGTTTCACTAGACAGCACGACCATAATTTTTTTCTCATTCCCTTTCCCATTCCTATTTTCCCGTCCCATCATCTCCTTCCCCCCTTTTTTCCTCTTTCACAGGCATCACAATGGGCCGTAAGGCCTCTGGGTGATCTCGCGTGTAGTCGCGGGCGGCATGTATAACCTAACCTAACTCTTATCCGCTATGAACTACTGTAAATTGATTTACATGATTTACTTGTTGTAACAGTATAGAGCAATGATTGCAGTAGGTGTTTAGTTTTAATTTGATGGCTTTTGCGCGCTCATATGACGCAGTAAGAAACAAATTTATATTAAAAATTAAAATCTAAATTAATTTCTGTTTTTTTTTTTTTGTTTACTATTGGCATCCTACAAATGATAAAAGTCACACTGTGCACTGTGTGATCTCGCGTGTTGTCGCGGGCGGCCTGTATAACCTAACCTAACCTTCACTTCGATAGTGTGCTTATATAGGTGAGGCACAAGGTGTGTTGTTGTTGTGTGACTTGAGTTGACTGTGTCGAAGAGATGAAGGAAGGGGGAAGAATGGGAAACAATACAGATGAGGATCAAAATAATGACACAGCACAACAAAATAAAACTTTTTTGTTTTTTCCAAAAAATATTTGATGTTTGTTTTTGATTCGGATCACTGATTCCGTCTCATCTGTCCTCAGTTTTTTCTATTGAACTATACGAATGAAGAAGCTGCATCTAAAAAACGAGAGCTGCGTGCTAGCGTGAAAAATTAGCTTCAAATTATTTAAAATTTTCTACGAAACATAAATCCTGTTATCCAGTGTTATTTTTTTTTTTATTAACAGTCGCCTTTAACGCACAAGCAGACACACAGATATAAAAATTCGTACATACATACGAAATACCTTTTAAATATTCCCTGCCATAAAAAAACAAAAATAAATTTACACAAAATCTTAAAAACGAAAAATAATACACAAGATATATTTCATTCATTTACATTTGGTGTCTTAAAAACCCATTGAAAGTTTTGTCATTTCCGAATTCTGGTCTCAGACCAATGAGCCGCCCGTAAAAAAAGCTCACCGAAATCCAAAGTCTTTCCTTCATTGGCGGACCTAATCTGCGACTTGATCCGAGATCGGCAGCTATTAAGTCTGGCGGTAATCTTAAAACGCTAACGGAGGACCATTCCTCGTCACGTTGCACTGGCAGTCTCCAGAACCGTTGTTAGTTTTTCAGCTAATCACGGTGGCAGGCTAATATGAGCCTGCTATGCCGGGCGGCAGATGTGGCGTAGATCGGAAACCAGCCTCTTCGGATCCTGGTTAGATAGTGTGCAATGGATGCAATTAGGTAGACTGCGTTTTCCTGGGCTAGTGTCGGTCCGTCAGTTTCGGGGTTGGCTAAGGGTACGTCAGGGAAATGGGGTAGGAAATGTGTTGCTGACTATTTCGGCATGCCCCTGCACATAATAAGTAGCGAACAACAAAGAATGTCCAACAATTTCGAAACCATTACTAGTGCGGTAATGCCCCACTTGGTTACTGTATTGGAGAAAACGAGAAGTTCGGAAACAATCAGTGACATGGCGTTCACGAGCAGCAATAATATGACTCGCTCGCCTCCACAATCGAATATCAGAGTATCTCAACAAGCGACAACCATTGCTGAGACCACTAGGGACACAGATAAAGGTATGTCGATCCGCTCATGCTCAAAGAAACAAGCTCAGTGAATACACAAGGAACTTAGCGGATATGTTGGAGGATAGCAAACTGTGATGTTCCATAAAATGATGAGGGACACGATCGACAGCATAAGAGCGCTATATGAGCTCTCCGCTATTGATGACGAGGCGAAAACGCTGATAAGGACCAACAACTTCGCATAACTCACCCCGGTTGAATCCCCCTGAAGTGTAAAAAAAGACCTGGAGGGCAGCTGCCAGTTGCAGACAGTCCCACACTTCGAATAGTGGATTCGTTTGGCTTTTAATGCTACCCCATCGGAAAAAAAAAAAACAAAAAAAAGCTGGTCTACCTTCAAACCATTTCTTTGTGCTTTGGAATTAGCGGTGAGGACATACGCGAAGGCTTCTAGGACGGCTTGGTCCTTGGCATTAGCCCAACTGCTCCCCTACTCTATCACCCAAGCATTAAAGTCCCCTGCTATTGTAAGGGGGGATTTTCCACGTGTATTGGCTTTATCCTGGCATACACAAAACCTTTGTTATGTGGCAGTCCTTTGCTTTCCATCGGGATTTGGCCGCAGGCTCAGATTGCGGCCGTACCTGTAAGATCGCATACCCAGCAGAGGTACACAGCGCGATGTCTGCATCTCTCTCCCGTATGGACTGGTGCAATAAGTCTTGAGCAGATTTCCAGTGGTTAAGGTTGATTTGTAACAACTTAACCATTATTGTTTCGTTTCCTCATCGCGCTTTTGTACATAGGACATCGGAAGCCTCCCGTAAGGTGATCATTGCTGCCATCAAAGCAGATTGAGCACTTAGGTACTGCTTGGCATCCTTTGGCCAAAATGGCCTTTACCGCCACATTGTAGGCACTCACCTGTGCGATCTACTGGGCTTTTGCATTGATAGGAAACATGCCCGAAGCAGAGGCAGCGATAGCATCTGATCGGGGACTGATTCCCCCTATTTCTGCAGCGAGCCCAACCCACTCGTATGTGCCCCGCATCTAGCAGTTTCTGTGCCTCTACGGCAGGTAACTCAATAATAGCATTTTGAGTACCGAAACTTGACATGCGCTTAATAGCTGATAACTCTAAGCCACACAGATATGGGATTTGCGAATGTAAGGCTTCTACCACATTCTCAGGGGTAGTAACTTCATCCAGATCCCAGCATTCCACCGTTTAATGCTGGCAGAGGGTTTTCACGCCCGCTTTTTCTTTCAAGACCTTGGTTATGGCCCCTTCATACTGCTTTGCATTGTTGCTGCTTCCACCTTTAAGCTCCAGTAAAAGTTCAATTTTCCGCGTTTTTCTAATGTTAATGACCTTTGAGCCAAATTCCTGTAGCTCTGGTCGCTGCTTGATCAGTCTTAGCATGTCAGCGTAGGATGTTTGACTCTTCTTAGCTCTAACTATAGCATCCGGACGAACACGCCATCGTTTCGCAGTGCTTTTTCCCTTCTCCTTCTCCCGTGGCCTCCTTCTCACTTCCCTCTACTCATTATCAGGTTTTGTGTTACCTGATGCAGGGGATTTTATAGGTTTGGATGGCACAGGCAGCTCACGGCTTGGAATTGCCTTTGGTGGCTCCAATTTATCTATTGGTTTCTGCAGGACTGGTTTCGCCTGGTTTCTCAGGTGGGTTACCAGATTTATCTTCCTCATCTCCAGTTATAATTGGTTTCACTAGTTTACTATGAAGCCTCACCATATAGGTAACAATCGCTTTCATGTGTGAGTTCACATTTCGCTCTGCCTCCATTAAGCTTGTCAGCTTTTTGAACTTCACGTCCATCTCCTCTAGGATATCTGCCTTGTTATCCTGTAAAACATTTCCCTCTGGATCCTCTACATACCTTTTAGAGGGGATCTTCTTAACCTGCGGAGGTTTGGCTGGCTTCCGCACTAGCGCCACATCTTTATCCGCCTCCCTAGCACCCGTGACCCTTACAACAGGGCACAATGTTGATCCCAATTTACACGGTGAGGGTGCTTCCTTGTTCCACATCTCCTAAAGGCCATATCCTCGCCATCACCTTGCTCCTCCATCGCGAAATTCCAAAAATTTTTAAATTTTAAGAGAAACTCAAAATTTAACGATTTCGGATTCCAATGAAAACAAAACTTTTTCCGCAACCTGGCAACACTGAAATGTTATGCCTTTCCAGCCCTGACATATTATTGCGCTTACCTGGCCGCACTGATCACATGATCAGCTGTGCGAATGGGACAGCTGATTTGCTCAAAGGGCAACCAATAAGAAAACGATGGCAAAACAGCAAATCACCGGCCCCCGCATTCAATGAAAAGAGCAACGGATGAACAGACACAAGTCACCTCGCGACCCGGTGCACACAAGGTTTGCCCGAATAAATTATCACAATAAAAAAACACTCGAATCACTTTATTATTTCCTTTTCTTTTTCCGCAGCACAAATTTGACTTCTGTACTCTTCACCACTCACATCTGTAATCTGTGGTTGTAGATTTGTTAAAAATTTGCATACCCAAAGAACATTCGTCCTTAAGCCAAATGTGTTCGAGACATCCTGCGGCTGACATGCGGTCACTGAAAAGTAATTATTAAAATAAAAATAAATTTTAATGTATGTACCTTGCATATATATAATATGCAGTTTGAATGCACTTACTTTGGCTTAATTCGCAAAGCGCATCGTATAAAATTGATAGCCGCAAGAGATACGCCTCCAAACAGATTATCAGGAAATGTCACATTGCGATATATTAAGAAATGTTTACTGTTTTGAATCACCACCAAACAGAGAAAACCCGGATAGAAGAACATAGGCCAATACTCCCACCGACCATATATCAGTTAACAATGATAATGGTTCATATTGTAAGACTTCAGGAGCCACATAATCCGGTGTACGGGCCATTTCCCTTATAGTAATACCTTCGGCGACAACACGTGATATACCAAAGTCACACAATTTTAAGCCTTCTATATAATAGAATACATAAGTAATATATACGGTGACAAAAAAAACCAACCAGACGCTTATTCATTTCATATTACCACCCAAATATCTCGGCAACTAGATAAAAGGTTGAAATGACAACAATTAATATACGTGTGTATTTTGCTTAGTGCAGACGATATGATCACTCTCCATATTTGTGCCCCTATATTCATAAGTCATATGTTTGGTAGAAACAAAATGTGAGCACTTTGTCCCATGAATGCAATTTTCTGAGGGTGATCAGATGTGTTCACATGCATTGTGATCATAGGTCAACATCGCGTATGAAAAGGTTTGCATGGTAAAAACGTTTCGTTCATATGACAGACATTAACACAAATATAAAATATGAAACATGCTAGACGTTGTGTAATTTGTTTCATGAAATAAATGAATATTAAACCTTTTTAAATACAAATTAATAATCGTTTTAAGGTTTATTTAATTTCATTTAATCCATACATGTAACAAGTGGTGGTGAGCTGGTGATCGGTGATGACTATCGGACCGACCGATATTGATAGACGGCCGAACTATCGATCAGCAGCGGAGTTGGCAACAGTGGGTGCGAAGCAAGCACATAGCAGTTGAAAGTTGACTCGGAAGAAATCAAGACATGCATCGATTGTTCAGCGGTAACAAACAATATCAGTACATTAAACTTTACATATAAGTACATAAGCATATGAATTAATCAATACCCAATTGAAAGATAATCAATTACTCCATACAATAAACAAACAATATTATTACATTGAACATTACATACATATATAATAGGATGTGAATTTCAGTTTAACGGCGCTGAACTCCAACACCCTTTGACCGATCAGCATGAAAGTTGGCATGTATTTATATGTAATTCTTCATGAGGAATGTTATATGCTATCCACTTTCTTGTAACTCGCAACTTCTTATATAAGTATTTTCATATTTTTTTTTAATAAGAAGTACATTTATATTGACTCTACTGAAATTTGATTGTGCTTAAATACAATAGGCTGATTGGTATAGAACTCCGTTCCTGTTTCATTATGTTTTGAATGGTTTAAAGTTTAACGATAGATGGCGTGAATCTATACGTCTTTTGGCTACTAGTCTTTCATTCCGTTTGTTAAATCGATACAATGTGATATGATATAGTTCCAATATAATTGGTTTATCTACTATTAACCGCAAGCACTCTCGCCAAATATTTTTACCATTGCCAGCAACTTCCACCATTGCTAACCACTTCATATTCTTCGATGTCGATCGCTGCAGGAATGGTATCGCAACTCATTTTCGACAGGCGTCGGTCATGACGCCACATTATTCCCCTTCCAGCGACATCGTCAAGAATTAATATTCTTTAAGCGTGCACGAAACTGTTTCTCGTACATCTTTGGAACGATTGTTTGACGTTGCTCATCTTCCACATCCACACCTTGAGCGTTTTTAACAAAAAAATCTGGTTTGAGGCGATCAACCGACATAGCTACTTCTTTATTGTTGATCCTTATTACGTACACGCAGTAAGTTTGACGCTTGATGACTTCGTAGGGACCGGTATATGGAGGTTCAAGCGGTTGTTTGACAGCACCTGTGCGTAAGAAAACGTGCGAACAGTGCTCAACGCCTTTGAGCAGGAACATCTTCTCTTTGATATGGTGCGCTGTTGACATTGGCCGAATTTTTTGCATGTGCTGTCGAAAGGTGCTGGTGAAAACGCCAGGATCTAAGGCCTTATCTTGATTTTCGAAGAATTCGTTGCGTAGTCGGATCGGTGCTTCATACAACATTTCTGCAGCAGATGATCCCAAATCCTCTTCAAAGCATGTACGCAGTCCCAGTAATACTGTTGGAAGTAGTTGTGGCCATGGCGTACCGTTGTTGCACATCAGTGATGCTTTGAACGATCTATGCCTACGTTCAACCATCCCGTTTGATTGTAGATGATAACCAGTAGTATGTACATGCTCGCTGCCGATGAGGTGAGGCAGTTGCTTGAAGACTGCGGACCCAAACTGAGAACCTTGATCGGTTGTTATGTTTTTTGGAGTCCCGAAACTTGAGACCCAGTGAGTCCAGAATGTTGTGGCTACAGTCTCGGCAGTGATATTGCTATGCGGTGCAGCCTCTGGCCATTTCGAAAAACGGTCAATTATTGTCAGGCAATAACGAAAGTTTTGGTGAAATGGCATCACTACGATGTCTAGATGGACGTGATCGAATCTGCCGCTTGGAACATGTATTTTCTCTGGTTGAAGATGATTATGTTTGTGGACCTTCGAGCGCTGGCAAGGAAGACGGTTCCTACACCAACAAATGACGTCTTTGTTCATTAAAGGCCAGACTTGCTGCACCGTTGCTCGACCACTTGGTTCCGAAAGATTGCGAACAAAATGAAAAATCTTGTTGCGTAAAACTTCAGGCATGTACGGGCGTAGACGTCCAGTCGATATGCTACAGTATAGCGACGTACTGTCGTCGTAACGAACTCTCTGCAGTTTGAGTGACGAATTCCCCTGGAGGAGATTTTGTAACTCAGTGTCCGTACTTTTTGCCTCCTCGATCTGAGACAATGATACCGCTTTTAGCATGTTGATGGAGCACAATCTTGAAAAGGCATCTGCGACCATGTTATCAGCACCCTTTACGTACATGATCGTTGTGGAAAATTGAGAAACGCGTAGACAAGTGGTTTGTGGTCAGTTCTAATTATGAAGTTGCGTTCGTCGACTAGGTGTTTGAAATATTTGATGGCTTCAAATATTGCGGGTAGTTCTCGGTCGTACGTGCAGTACTTTTTCTCGGCAGTGCTTAATTTTTTGGAGAAAAATCCCAGCGGTTGCCACATACCATTCGTTCGTTGCTCCAAAACTGCTCCGATAGCGAGGTCTGATGCATCACAAACCAGTTGCAGTTCTGCGTTTGGCGATGGAAAAACAAGGAGTGCAGCATTGGCGACACTATTTTTGAGATCTTCAAAAACTTTGACATCTTTCAACAATTCTGATAGTTGTGCTTGTTTATGCGAAGAGTGAAGCAAACATGTGCGGTAATAATTGATCACGCCGAGAAATCGGCCTAGTTGGCTGATGGTCTCAGGGCGAGTGTAATTACGGATGGCGTCTATGCGGTAGGTTGGTGGCTTGATGCCGTGTTCGTCAATAGTGAAACCTAAGAAAGTAACTTCTGACCAGTTGACATTTACTTACGTTGATAATGAGGCCATGCTCCCGCAGTAACTATTGAATAGTGCGAAGATGGTCTTCATGTTTTTTGATAGAGTTTGTCATGATAAGTATATCATCTAAGTAACAGTACACGAATTCCCGGAAAATATTGTCCATAAAAGGCTGGAACGTCTGCGTCGCATTCATCAATCCGAACGGCATAAACAGAAATATGCCGAACGGCATAAACAGAAATTCGATTAGGCCGAGAGGTGTACGTACAGATGATTTTTGAATGCCGTCTTCTGCCATAGGAATTTGATAAAAAGCTATTCCAGGTCGAGCGTTGTAAAAACTTTTTTCCCATACAGCTGTTCGATGAAATCATGAATGTGAGCGATAGGGTAGCGGTCCGGTATCCTATCGCGTTGAGTTTACGGTAATCGCCACATGCTCGCCACCCTCAGTCCTTTTTGGTTACCATGTGTAGAGGACTTGCCCATGGACTTATTGACGGCCGACATATACCTTGCTCTATCAGGAAACTGACTTCTTTTTTTGCTACTGCCAGTTTTTCTCCATCTAAACGTCATGGTCGGTCAGCATCGGGCGTACGATTCGTGTCGATGTGGTGGTGAACTTGATGCTGGCTAGTCGTCTTAAACGAAGGTTTTGTTACGTCCACAAACTCGGTCAGTAGATCATAACATTTAGAAGAAACTTGAATCGTGGAAACTGCCATCTGTTTCGCCTGCGCAAGGCATGCCGGTGTGGTAAGACCAGTTATTGAGTCAACTAGTCGTTGGCTTTTTAGATCAATCAGCAACTGAAATTTCGATAAAAAGTCTGCTCCTATTATAGCCGTGTAAACATCAGCGATGATGAAACCCATGAGAATTTGCGGCGAAGGTCCAAGTTCAGTTCAACGACATACTTTCCATATGTGGGAATGACTGTCTGGTTTTCTGCGAACAACACTAGATCGCCTTGTTTAGTCGTTTGTTTAACTAAAGATCGCGGTATGACGGAGACCACAGATCCGGAATCAATGAGAAATCGAATATGAGTCGTACGATCAATGATGTGTAGTCGATATTCTGGTATGATGGAGGTCTGAACTGTGGAGCCAGTGATGGTGGGTGTACCGTCGCTGATCAGCGTTTCGAGCGACGGCTTTACTAGTTAACAACTGGGCTCGGGAACAAGGTGGACGACACTTCTGTGCACGGCTGCCGAATTTATGATGATAAAAACAAAGGTGTCTTTGTTCCGCATCTTCTTGCAGGCTAGGGTTGCCTCCCGACGCTGGTTCCCGTGATGAGCTGTGCGAGAACGATTGGCAGAGACAACCATCGACTGGAGGCTTTTTACCTCCTTCTCCAGAGCATCAAATTTCTGAGAGTGCACGAATACTATCGGCGACTTCCTTAGATGGAACAGAAGAAGCAACAGCACTCACAGATGGATCCTCAGAAAACAAATGTTTCGATCCGATAGCGAAAGAAGCGTTTGCGCCACAAGTTTCAAGCATTTTGTCACAACATATGCCAGTTTACCTAAATCGGTTTCATCCCAAACAAGTTTGTGGCATCTCAGACAGGAAAAGAGTGAGAACGATTTTCTCATTGACCGGTTCTGGAGCAAGTCGTTGCATGTCGCCAAAAATCTCATACGGTTTTAAGCAAGTGGTTCTGCCACCTTGCAAAAGACGGCAAGACTTGGACTCTGCAGATTCTGCAAATTTTTCAAGCAGACGATTTTTGATGCGTTGCTATTTGTCTTCTGTAGGTGGGCGGTTAGCTAGGTCTTCGACTGCTATCACAACATCTTCTTCTAAATGCAATATGACAAGGTAGAACTTATCGGTGTCGTCACTAATTCCGTGCCAGTGGAATGCACAATCTACTTGTGCGCACCATAAATTCGGATTGTTCCTTGTGAACTTTGGCAAGTGTACTGTCGAGCGCGTGTGAGTCCGATTGGGATCACTTGCCGGCACCTGAACACTTACTCGAAGTGCATCGAGTTGCAGCTGTAAGTCGCGAATCTGGTCCGGCAAGTCCTGCTCTCCGCAAGGCATGTTGCTTTGTTGATCGTCGGAAAAGCACATTTTTTTCCCTTTTAAGTATCGCAGATTGTAGCGAAGCTCATTCATTCACGAAAAAAAAATTGAGTGACGCCACTTAGTTTTCACAGAAACAAGCGCGTGCGTGTGTATGGGGTCGTTAAAATTTTCAAGCGATTGTGCGTGTGTGTGTGTTGGCGTCACTTCGATGATTTTATTTGTTAAAAAATATTAATTATACATTATTGCATACTGTAGACTTAAACTTATTGTTTTAGATCACGTCGGGGTCACCACTTTGGCTACTAGTCTCTTATTCTGTTGTTTGTTAAATCGATACAATGTGATATGATATGGTTCCAACATAATTAGTTTTATCTACTATTAACCGCAAGCACTCTCGCCAAACATTTTTACCATTGTCAACCATTTCCACCATTGCCAACCACTTCGTATTCTTCGAAATCGATAGTCATCGATCGCTGCAGGAATGGTATCGCAACTCATTTCAGTCATGACGCCACAGACTCTCTAATGAAACGAAATCATTCGAAAACAACAACAAAATCCAAAAAACAACGGGAACAAACACAAAACATACTTGTTAGGAATACATGTAAGGGGTAGTAGTCCCTGGGAGACAGCCCTGGAAGGTAGCGGTCCAAGGAGAGGAAGATGACAGCAAGGTAAGAAGTGGAGTCAGTTGTGTCAGAGCCGTGAGACCAAAAGGAAAGCAGCGGGTGTTAAAGCAGTGAAAGCAGAAATAAGCTTAAATTTTAGAATTCTTGAAAAACTAACTTAAATAATAATAATAATATACTAGTTCGTATTAAATAATAATAGTTCGTGGTTTAATAAACTTTGAATACTAAACACATTCTTACATACATA
Source organism: Amiota minor (assembly GCA_037043295.1). NCBI lineage: Eukaryota > Metazoa > Arthropoda > Insecta > Diptera > Drosophilidae > Amiota > Amiota minor. Next base: position 38,461 of record JBAMAW010000460.1, read on the forward strand.
TATAAAATAATAATATACAAAGTCGAAATATAGAACGTAGGCATACTGGAGTAGGCATATTGCACAGGGAAGGAGGAGCGAGGTATCGTGGAAACACTACAAACGAAGTCACGATGCTGGCTATAAAAATTTCTAAATTAAAAAACTGCTCCAAATGTATACAAAGGGTGAACATCACCAGTCACTACTTCTTATGCGATCTAACCTATTGGCTCATCGACTCGTGGAAGCTCCATGACATTCTAGACATGAACTTGAGTTAATGCAATGAGCCGAAGAAAATTAAGGTGATTAATTGCTTGCATCGTTGCTGTGGCCATTGTATTATTACAATCCTTTTCAATACGACAGTGGACATTATAAATAGAAAATCCACATATCTGACCTTTGGTCAGCATGGTTTGAGACAAGATGAGACTCAAATGACAAATATCCAGAAATCCGACGGATAAAGATGCTCTCAACCTAACGACAAGACACCTGGCTGAATAAAGACACCAGGCTATTAGCGAATTCGAATTCTGTCAAGTACGTCGAACTGACAATGGACAGGTGGTTTACCTGGCAACCTCATTATTAACAAATAAAAGCAACACATTCGACAAATGAGTGTGCTTTAAGGTCAATCTCGAAGCTCAACCTGCAAAATAAGCTGTTATTGTACAAGGTCATACTGAAACCAGTACGTACTTACTGCATACAGATTTGGGGGACTTGCAGATCCCAACGATAAAGCAAGAAATCATTAAGCAACAGAGACTTCATTAGGTTAGAGAATCATGAAAATCACCTGGCAATCAACCTGTTGGACGACAACATGCAAACGTGCCGCCTGAAAAGGCATCAATTACCCCGTATATATTTCATTCCGCATCCCAGATGAGTGATTAACTCATCCAAACTAAAGTGACTTATAGTATTTGATAAAATTAAATTGTCTCCTTTTTTTATTTTTTATTTTTCTATTAAATTTTAATTCAACAAAAATTAATATTATCTCTCTTTTTTAGTTTAGTACTCTTTAACTAGAAAAACAAAATTAAAAAAAAACAAACAGATGAATAATAATTAACTTGTGTTACTTCAATAAATTCCTTTGCCAAACATATCTTGTCTATTTTAATATATCTAATGATGTAAAAAGTAACTCAAAAAAAATCAATCCATTCGAATGACATATTACTTTAAGAAAAAAGGAAAAAAGGGAGATATCCTAAAGGTTGAATGTAGAAATGTCAGAAAAATAAACATTTAAAATAAAGACTAATGAAACCAAACAATTACAAAAAAAAACTTACATACGTATCTTAATTGTATTCATTCACTCAATAACTCTCTCTCTCTCTCTCCCTCTCTCTCACTCTCTCTCTCGCTCCCACTCTCTCTCTCTCTCACCCTCTGTTATTATAAATATTCATCTGTTTACCCTTCATTTCATCTAAATGCAGAATATTCTCTAAACCCTGGCTTAGCTTGGTTGGTCTTATATTGTATGTACATGTGGGTTAATATCAACAAAATGCACTAAAGGAAACGATAGAAGTAACGTTTGGTATTCTGGCAATCTCGGCTGGCTTTTAGCTAACAGATGATACCCTGATCTAAGCTCATATTGTTGCTAGAGGCTGCAGTGCTCTTGGCGACGACAACATGGTGATGATGATGATTAAGATGATGAGGAGTATTTAAATGACGATGATGATGTGTTGTTATTGTCGCTGCTTGCATATGCGTTGTTGTTCTAATTCGTCCCAAACACTGATGATTATTTAAATGTAATTCCGTTCTTGATAACGATGATATGGATTCAGCTGATGATGTTGCTCCTTCTGCCATTGTTGTTGTTATAGTTAAATCATTTCTGTTGTCAAATCCATCGAAGACAAATTTTGTTGCTGCGGATCCAATTGATTTGTTATGAAACGCCGTTAATGGTTCTGAGGCACGCCGGGAGCTATTAATATAATGATGACCATAACTACTGTTGCTGTTGTTTGGGCTATGACTATAGCTTTTCCGAATGCCTTTTGCTATTTTCAGCTGTTGCTGTTGATTCTGATCTTCAGAAACATTGTTCTCAAGTTGAAATTTCTTAACCAAAGCTTTAACTGATGTTGATGGTGACTCTACTAACGAAGCTTTACGTATAACCTTAGGCGTTGTGGGCGCATCAGGAAAGAGACATGTTCCATTCACATTCGAGCATTTATCATTACAATTTGGAAGTATTATCGTAGCAACAATACTCATTGTTGCTATTGAAGGTAGCAAAGCTGTAGAAGGAGATACATCTTTCTTTGGCGCAATGATAATTGATGCAGTTGAGGTTGATTTCGTGGTAGCTGTAACTGTTGTTGGTTCCAATTCTAGTTCATTTTGTTGTGCTGCTGCTGCTGTTTTTGTTTGTGTCGCATTATTTGGCTTATTTACTTGTAATGTTGTTATTGTTGTCGTTGTTGTATAGGTATTCTCTTTATTTGAATCAGATGAACGTCGACTGGAAGAAGCAGAAACAGTTCCACCACCAGAAGTAGCAGTTCCAGCATCAGCAGTAGCAGTTCCACCACCAGAAGTAGCAGTTCCAGCATCAGCAGTAGCAGTTCCACCACCGGAACTAGCAATACCACCTGCAGTAGTAGGACATCTTCCTGGCAACGAATATATGGCAGTTGTTGTTGTGTTATTGTGTATCTAATTGTTGTTATTCATTATATTTTCACTTTGGTGTTGCTGTATTTGATGTCGTTCACTATTGGTTGTTACAATCCTTTTCCTGATTTTGATATCGTTCATCAGTGTCATTGTCGTCGTTCTTAATGTAATCTGTTATTGTAGATTTGTTAAAAATTTGCATACCCAAAGAACATTCGTCCTTAAGCCAAATGTGTTCGAGACATCCTGCGGATGGCATGCGATGGTATGCACTGAAAAGAAATTATTAAAATAAAAATAAATTTTAATGTATGTACATTGCATATATATAATATGCAGTTTGAATGCACTTACTTTGGCTTAATTCGCAAAGCGCATCGTATAAAATTGATAGCCGCAAGAGATACGCCTCCAAACAGATTATCAGGAAATGTCACATTGCGATATATTAAGAAATGTTTACTGTTTTGAATCACCACCAAACGGAGAAAACCCGGATAGAAGAACATAGGCCAATAATTCCACCGACCATATATCAGTTAACAATGATAATGGTTCATATTGTAAGACTTCAGGAGCCACATAATCCGGTGTACGGGCCATTTCCCTTATAGTAATACCTTCGGCGACAACACGTGATATACCAAAGTCGCACAATTTTAAGCCTTCTATATAATAGAATACATAAATAATATATACGGTGACAAAAAAAACCAACCCCAGACGCTTATTCATTTCATATTACCACCCAAATATCTCGGCAACTAGATAAAAGGTTGAAATGACAACAATTAATATACGTGTGTATTTTGCTTAGTGCAGACGATATGATCACTCTCCATATTTGTGCCCCTATATTCATAAGTCATATGTTTGGTAGAAACAAAATGTGAGCACTTTGTCCCAAGAATGCAATTTTTTGAGGGTGATCAGATGTGTTCACATGCATTGTGATCATAGGTCAACATCGCGTATGAAAAGGTTTGCATGGTAAAAACGTTTCGTTCATATGACAGACATTAACACAAATATAAAATATGAAACATGCTAGACGTTGTGTAATTTGTTTCATGAAATAAATGAATATTAAACCTTTTTAAATACAAATTAATAATCGTTTTAAGGTTTATTTAATTTCATTTAATCCATACATGTAACAAGTGGTGGTGAGCTGGTGATCGGTGATGACTATCGGACCGACCGATATTGATAGACGGCCGAACTATCGATCAGCAGCGGAGTTGGCAACAGTGGGTGCGAAGCAAGCACATAGCAGTTTAAAGTTGACTCGGAAGAAATCAAGACATGCATCGATTGTTCAGCGGTAACAAACAATATCAGTACATTAAACTTTACATATAAGTACATAAGCATATGAATTAATCAATACCCAATTGAAAGATAATCAATTACTCCATACAATAAACAAACAATATTATTACATTGAACATGACATACATATATAATAGGATGTGAATTTCAGTTTAACGGCGCTGAACTCCAACACCCTTTGACCTATCAGCATGAAAGTTGGCATGTATTTATATGTAATTCTTCATGAGGAATGTTATATGCTATCCACTTTCTTGCAACTCGCAACTTCTTATATAAGTATTTTCATATTTTTTTTTTAATAAGAAGTGCATTTATATTGACTCTACTGAAATTTGATTATGCTTAAATACATTTATTTATTTAT